>JAZGTJ010002276.1:11342-43945 GCA_036877575.1 Botia almorhae | reverse complement strand
ATATATTTTATGTATGTATGTGTGTATGCTGCTTTTGCATGTTGTGTAGTTCATGGTACTATTGCAAATCCCTTATAGCCCTGTCCCATAAGATGTTGTCTACTTTATGACATCCCAGCTGGAATGCATATATTTTGCTCAACAATTTTGTGGCTTTATTACTTAGTCTTATTCCACACATATTATTTGCAATAATACCATTAACATGCCTGACATTTGTTCTGTGTTTTATTATTATTATTTGTTTTTATGTAAAGCTGCTTTGAAGCAATGTAACATTGTAAAAAGCACTATATAAATAAAATTGAATTGAATTTGAATTAAAAATTAACTTGTGGCCCTGCCCCTTCATATGTGTCCCTCGTCTTCGTCTGGATTATTGCTTAAAAATGAAACTTAAACTCACTCATTCAAATTCCTCCTTCCCCAGATCCTCTAACTGCTCCTGAAAGAGGTTCAGCACGTGTAAGATGACCTCCAAGTTGGCTGCAGGATTCAGTTATGTTGCATTGCTAATCTGTTCAATAAGATGTATTTAAATATGTATAATATGGAACTATTGTGTTAACTTTGAATTTTGGGTTTAGTGAGGAACGTATGCTTTCCTAAGTAATGGGGGAATATGTTGTGTTCTTGTATTATTGATTCACCTGAAGAGGGTGTAGGTTACTATGGGACTACATTGTATAAGCTTATGGGGATGTCACGTGATGAACGAACGACTCAAACCCGAAGACTCGAGAGATGAACTAATCAATTCTCTTTCCGGCTCGGACTGCATTGGATAAGCGTACGGGGAAATCACGTGATGAACGAACGACTCGAAAAACCCGAAGACTCAAAACAGGTGAACTGAACTTATTCCAGTACAGAACCTAAAGGGTGTTGCTGCGCAAATGAACGAATCACTCCCCGGGACGACTCGTTCTTCCCGAGTCACATTAAAGATTCGTTCAAAATGAACGAATCGTTCAAGAACGACCCATCACTATAAAAAAGGTGTAGAAGAAGAATTGAAGGTGACCATGTGGCATGCTGGCACTGTTTGCGGTTGACCCTTGATGTTATTAAATCCTTAAAATGTAATTTATGGAATTTTACTTCCTGCTTACCTGGACTTAAAACACTACACAGCGTCTTTCTCTTATGAGGTCGTTAAATATCTCCGCCGCAGTGTGGCGCTGTTGTTACTACTCGACGTCGCACCACAAGAGAAGAAATCAATCGCCGGAAGCTGTGGTGAAACGGGTAGTGAAAATGGAGGCCACCGTGTTCATTTTATCGCTCGTTGACTGCTGCGCTTTAATATTCCTTTCTGTTTATTTCGTATCCTTTACATACAATTCATAAAAGCGGCTTTATCGTTCGCTATTTTTCTTTCATCAGATCTTTAGGATTTTCTGTGTTTCTCAGCAGTGCTCACTGCAGACTGATTGCGCAAAGGTGCTGATTGTTTTGTACATAGTATACGATTATATTTTTTAAATGTTTATTCCATTGCCTTTTAATGGTTTTAACGACGTGGGTTCTTTACTTTCAGGCATAACTTTATACTGATTAGTATCCCAGTTATCAATTGAGGCATGATGACACATAATTGTCATATCTTTGATAAATAGCTTGACAGTTCGGTGTTTATATCCGTTAGTTGTTGTTATTAGCGGTCAAGCCCCGAAGGAGCAAAGACCGCTATTGTTATCGTTAGTTTTCTTCTTTTTATTCCGATCTTGCTTTTATGGTAGCTCAATAGAACCGTATGGTAAAACGTTATGCAATTTGTCTCAAAGAGAAGTCGGATATGTATCGTTTATGCCTCGATGCTTTTTAACAAATTAGCAAAAGTCTATCCACAAGTCGAGCGTCAATCATGGCACTCATATTAGTACATGACTGGAATCTTTTTGTTCGGTATTAATGTGTAAACGTGCATCGGATACAAGGTGTAAGTGTAAACAGGCAGGCCAAAAAATCGGATATGGACTTGAGCATTAACACCTGCAGCGTAAATGTAGCCTTTGACCCAGGCTGTCAGTGGGCTTAAGGTATTGCCCTGGCAACTTCCTAAACACCGTAGCATCATAATATCATGAAACATGCATTATGCTAAAATGGTTAGGATCATGCTAATTGATGCTAAAACATGTTAGGATCATGCTAGCATGTTAAAATATGTTACCATCATGCTAATTGATGTTAAAACATGCTACCATCATGTTAAAACGTGTTAAAATCTTGTTAGTTTGTTAAAGCATTATAACAATATACTATATACACCATTGAGAATGTCAGACTTAAAGTATGTCAAACCATTATACACTTTTCAGGCCAGGCTTTTTCAAGACAACATAAAGTTTGTCCTCAAACTTGACTATTTAGTTATTCTTCTTTTGAGACCCCAGTTTTCTGACTGTAACTCCTACAGCTTTCAAGCCACACCCACCCAATTTTCCACTTGGGTTGCTATATCTTTTCTAACAAATCAGACTTTCAGAATTTTCGTAGCAGGCTTCCGAACAGGCCTGACTTGCCATTGACTTACATTGAAGGAATTTTACGAATACTTTCCAAAAAAAAACTACAGTCACAGGACCAGCCACATTGAAACATGCTAGTATCATACTAAAACATTCTAGCATCATGTTAATTGATGTTAAAATGTGCTAGCATCATGTTAAAATGTGCTAACATTATGCTAATTCATGTTAAAACATGCTAGCATCATGCTAATTAATGTTAAAGCATGTTAGCATCATGCTGTTTAATGTTAGCTTCATGTTAAACATGTTAACACCACGTTATAATGTGCTGTTGTCATTTTTAAATGTTGTCCATAGTAGGACAATGTTTTAGTGTCATGTTAAAATATTTTGCCATCATGCTAAAAATGCTAAAATCATGCTAGAATATGTTAAAACATTAACAATATACTAAAACATGTCAAACCAAAAGTATTTCAAACCATTATACACTTTTCAGGCAAGGCTTTGTCAAGCCAACATAAAGTTCATAAAGTAAACAACAAAGTTCAATCCATTGTTTTGTAAATTGTGCATTGACCATTTTTAATATTGTCATAAAATGCAGTATTAATGGAAAGCAATAACAAATTGTTACAAAACTTGGAATTATGGCTCATGCCGAATCCTGCGATACCAAATTTGTCAGTCAACACTACTTCCTGTTGGTCATTTTGAATTATATTGAAAACCTACTTTTTCAAACTTCTGCAGCTTCTGTATCATTTGCACGAAACGTGGTGTTCTGCATCTAGAGACACTCACGACTTGTGACCCTGTGCGCCTTCCTTAAGCACATTCCCAGATTATTACTTTATCTGATCTGGAATGCGACTATATCAATGCTCGAGCCTGCTGCTCCAAGTTAAACAAAGTAAGTCTAAATTAATTTAGTTTATACCAAGGTTATATTTTATTTGCAGTGTGCATTTATATGCAGCAAATGTTGAGTAATTGATGTGTAAAGTGAGACCAAGTTGAAAATCTGAGATTTAGATTCTGTTTTAGTTTTATTTATTTATTATTAAAAGAATACATCATCAATATGTTTCAACAATCAAATCATGAGGGGATAAAATGCATCAACAGGTTCCAAGCTAGTTGAAATGCATTGTCAAAACTGAAATAAAATGATAAAGTATGATACTTATTATTACATTAACTTGTAAAAGAGGTTATAATCCTTGTTTTACTTTTAAATTATTTTTGTCTTTATAATCTGAAGAGAATGCAAAATAGAACCCCACTATACATCTCCAATAGCTCGTGTCTTTCTAAATAGCACATTAGTCTAAATTTCTTTAATTACATTAATTACATTCAGACAAGAATACATAGGTGACATTTCAGTTAAACTATTGCTCTGTTAAGTATGCTCTTAAAATGACCTATAAATTACATTGTCATTCATTTGTTTGCCATGTGTTTATTAACTACTTTGTTTATGTTTAGTGGGTTATACCTGAGATGATAGGTCAGGCTCTGGCGACTGTGTTAATGCTGGTTTCCATGCACTGGTTTGTGTTCCTTCTCAATTTACCTGTGGCAGCATGGAATGTTTACAGGTAATCTGTCTGAAAGATTATATGATGCTATATATATAAAACTAAATAGTGTTCTAACAGCTAATTCCTTTAATATTCCCCATGACTAGATACATAGACGTTCCGATGGGAAACATGGGAGTTTATGATCCAACAGAGATTCACAACAGAGGTCAGCTTAAGTCCCACATGAAGGAATCCATGATCAAACTGGGCTTTCATCTTCTCTGCTTCTTCATCTACCTGTACAGGTAATAGACTATTCCTTGACTGTTTTGAATCAAAACAAATAATGCACCTGTCGTGTCACCCATGGCCAGCCACCTAGGTTGGCAGGCTTGGCAGGCTTTACTATTACACACAACTAATACACACAATACACGCAACACAATGATAAATAGTCCGATAGACACCTAAGACACTTTTTGCTAGGTTACAAAAAGTTACAAAAGCTTTTTAATATTTTTACTTATGATATAATTAAAATAATGTTTTATTATTGTTTATTCTGCACACAAAATACACATGCTTCAAATAGAACCAGGAGAATTTGCTCACAATCAGAGCCAAAACTGTTTTAATTAAATGGTAAATAGTAAATGACTAGATCTGTACAGCTTTTCTGTAGCTTGGTGGTTAGGGCATGGCGTTAACATTGCCAAGGTCATGGGTTTGATTCCAGGGATTGCACAACTCAGAAACAATGTATAGTATAATGCTAAATGTATAGTATAATATTAAATCCCCATGTAACCTTTTTGTTTACCTTGTGGTAAGTGAGGCTTGACCTGTTATCACTGGTGTTTTTTTTTTGCAGCATGATCTTGGCACTGATCAACGATTGACGTGGAGCATCCCTCAATAACACCTGCCAAATCATAAACTGGTCTTTGTTTTGTAAAATAGGTCATCCATTACAATCAGAAGAACAGCCCCAACCTGTCTCAAGACACCATATTGCTATATACCTTATAGAAAACTACAACCCCAAGCCCCTGGATGAACTGAGGGACATGTCATATCATGTTTTTTTGATCTCGTAACATTTATGTGCTTTGTGTGTTAGACCTGAGTAACGTTGCACTGCTTGTCAGGGCTTAAGCATTAAGACAATCGCGCTGGTGTATTGGACAGTTCGCTTATCACAAATTGCACACACAGGTGATTTTACAACATATCCAGGTACATTAAATGAAGCCTTTTTTTAAAACCATTTAATAACATCTAAGCAGTTTCCCCCAAATTCTTATTGTAATTTCCCAGATATTTTAGTTTCTTTTGGAATTCTTATTCTGTGCTTATTTGTTATGAAAATAGTGTCAATGCAAAAAGAGATGGGTATTAATTTCTATAAACATACAAATATAATTTCTTATATTTTTCTTTTGGTTTAGGGCTAAAATATGAACTGCATATGCATTTATACTTATTTCATTCTAAAGTTAAATTTTATCATATCAATCGACCTAATATGAAAATGAAATTTGAGGTGAAATTTTTTAATTGGTTCACAAAACCTTTGAGCATATTTCTTCATTACAAAAAAATAAAATTTTGTTGTTTAAACAGCATGAAGCCTAATTATGAATAGAGTTTTGGAATATAACATTATTGTCATGATAATTAAGCACATTCTACCCTCATTATTAGGGATATGCAAAAAAACCTGCTGTAATACTGTTAAAGTATTTAAACTCTGAAGCATATTGTAGTTTAAATTGCCTTTAAAAAGTTAAATTTTTATTAAAATGAACTAAGTTAAGAAAATCACCATGAATGTGGATTACAAAAGCAAACCAGCCACACATTACCATAATAAAACAATGTGGTTAATTGTCATGGAAATAGTCAATGATGTAAATTTCAGGTTCTTATTCTTTTTTTAAGCAAGGTAAAAGCTCACAAATCTTTTTTTAAACATGTTATCAATGCTGGGTAACCAGACGTGGGTGTGTGGTTACAGGTTGTTAACTATTATCAAAAAACACTATACAGCCTACTACTGGTGATTGACCCAGGTCGCGTGATAATTCAGTTTTATAACACTGTGTTGTCCTGCCTTGGTATAGCTGTTGAATAGCTATGTTTAATCTTAGCGCGTGTTAAGTCACGCGTCTCGTACCTTCTTCTGAAAGAGTTTGTTTTGTAAGCAGATTTTGCCCTTGTAGGGTTTCTTAAAAATTTTCATTAAAATGTCATCATTTATATAAGGTTAATGCATTAGCTAACATGAACTAACGATGAACAATATATTTTTACACCATTTAATAATCGTCATCATATTAAAATTAGTAGTAAATTATAGTAAAACTAATAGTAAATTGGTATAAAAGTATTTTAGTAAACGTAAACTTAACTACCAAAATTAATAAATGCTGTAAAGTATCATTAAATTGTTAGTTAAATAGATAATGTAAACAAACTGAACTTTGTTACTAATTTTTCTAGTTGTATTTTATGAAAAATTAAGTTTCAGATTACTAATTTAGTTCAGTTGTCAGGTTCCAAAGGTTAAAAATCCCATTCATAATCATGTTTTGTTTATATAAATGCTTATAAATATAAATGCAGACTACTATAAGCTCTGAAATAGTAAAACAACATGATTCTACAGTAGCCATGAGTCAATACTTAACATGTATTTACAAAGAATTTCATTTTTGTTAGCCATATATTCAGAGATCCACATGAACATTTGCAATAATCAAGAGAAGTTACTATACACCGTTACTATGGCAACAGAGCTCGCATTAACTGCCTACTTTCACAAAGCATTGTAAAAGGAGTCTCACACTCTCAAACCAAGTGTATTTTAGTTTTCTTTTACATTTATTGATTTGGCAGACGTTTTTATCCAAAGCAACTTGCAGTGTATTTAAGGTATACATTTTATCAGTTTGCGTGCCCTGGGATCAAATCCACAACCTTTGTGCTGCTAACTTAATGCTTTACCAGTTGAGCTACAGGAATTGTTTCTATTCTTATTTCATAGAAAAGCTGTGGGATTTCTATGCATACACAGAATTTGAAAAACGTTTATCTCATAGGATCTGATTCTTTGTGGATTCTTATTGGGTCCCTTATGTGATTTTTGAAGGAAAGGAAAGGACATGCCGTGAGGCCAAGTATGGTGACCCATACTCGGAAATTGTGCTCTGCATTTAACCCATCCAAGTGCGCGCACACACACACACTGTGAACACACACCCGGAGCAGTGGGCAGCCATTGCTGCGGCGCCCGGGGAGCAGTTGGGGGTTCAGTGCCTTGCTCAAGGGTCTCACCTCAGTCGTGGTATTGAGGGTGGAGAGAGTGCTGGTAATTCACAATCTCCACCTACAATCCCTGCCAGACCTGAAACTCGAACCTGCAACCTTTGGGTCACAAGTCCGACTCTCTAACCATTAGGCCACGGCCGCCCCGAGTGATTTTGCACTAGTGATTTACCCAACAAGTATCTAATGAAAAAGTGAACACTTTCGTATGTTTAAAACCCTGAATGCTTTATTGAATGTATGCATAACACCTGTGCTACATTACATACGGGTACAATCACTTAGAATAAACACACTGAAATGCAAAACAGGTATCTCAGAACCTGACTGCAACTTAGCCTCTGCCCAGAACTCCAACCAGGGCTCTATTATTACACTGATGGCTCGTAGCATTGGCCTATTTAGCACACAAAAAGTCTAACTAAGATGTCAAATAAACAAATAATTACAATAAAGAGGAAAGTTGCATAAACCAGAACGGACAACACCACAATTCTGTGATACTCATGGTTGATTGGCCTATGTGTGAGGGTGTTTTTCTGCATGCTCCTGTCTTTTGTTTTCGTTTGTGTGTATCACTCCTCAATAACAGAACAGGTTTGGCTGGTCAGGGTATGAATAACCTGTACAAAGGAGCTTACCTGATGCAGGTGAGATATGGTTAAAATTGTAGAGGATACATGACAAGAAATACACACATGTATATATCTACTTAAATAAATCTATATTGTTTCCTTAGACAAATGAAGTATACAATTACAGAAGAAATTAAAGTAGGCAAAGTCTCATTCACACAAGTGATAACTTACAACACTCTGAACATGTAAACTATAAGGTATACCTGCCTCTACTAATAATATGGTAAAGTGAAAGGATAAGAAATTAACAAATAAAAAAGCTGTTAAGTGGCCACTTGCCAAGACATCTCTAATATGATCACACTATGGAAAAGAAGCAATAAAAGTGGAAAACAACTTAGAAATCAACAAAAAATAAAAACTGAGAAAAACACAAGTGATTGATGAAGTGTCATATACATGTCTGAAAAGAAAAAAAAATGTCCAGAAATCAAATTGTGAAAAGCGGGAATAGGACCACAGAGGACCAAATAGAATAATACTTTGGTGTCAGAATATCAGGGGAACAAATATAATTAAAACAGACCAAACATATTTGAGAGTCTATTCTATTTGCTGGCTTACTTACCATGACAGCACATTTCTCATGATTTAAAACTTAGATCAAGTGTGTCTCGGAGAAAAAGCCATAAATTTACTGCAAAAATTACCTCAACTATGTTAGTAACACTTATTTGCCACTTACAATAGCAAAATATGCTAAAAGCCAATATTTACATATGGTCTTAATATAGGACATGACATTAACTAATTTGTTTGTTGTTAGCAGAATGCATTGCATGCATAGAAAATCTAAGTCTGGCAGACCCAAATATGGCATAGTCTCTTGCGTGTTAGTTTTAGCCCCAATACCAAAACCAGCCACACCCTGTGTGTATCCTTCCCACATAGTGCTAATATCAAAGAGAAAGAATTTCAGCTGGGGGTCATAATTGAAACTTTGTAATTTAAACAAATGAAAGGACGAAATCTAGCTGTTAAAAAAGTGCCTGTAAATTCAGTCTTTTAAAATTCTCGTAGGTCATGGAGAAAAAACTAAAACAAAATCACATATCTGCTGGTGAAGACAATTTCAAGCATAGGCTCACAGAGGTGGCTAAAAGGGCACACAAGTTCATGCTGAAAAATAAAGACATGATTTTTTTTTCTCAACACCTACATAGAACACCTCTATTAATGTGAATGTCTTTTAAGACTACGTCACTGCTCCACTCATTTTACGGTCAGAGGTTTAAAGTGACTTAGTATCTTTAATAACCACACGTTATACTCTACAGAACAAAAAGTGAAGCCTCGATCCTTTCACAACAATAAATTAAAGCTGTAAGTAAATAATTTTAATGACATTTGTGTATGTGTGGTTTCAGGAGGCAGTCGTCCACTCAGGATGCTGCGTGGAAAGGAGATGAACCTTAGACCTCAGTAAGCGTGTCCCTAGTAAGGTGCTGATGCTGATCTGAAGTCAGATGGTAAAGGCAGGTCTCTCTCTTGCCTAATGCTGCCACTCCGCTGCGGGTGGGGGATGTGAGACCGCTAGTAAAAAACCTCCATTTGCTGCTGTGTTACTTCATTTTTTAATTCACAAAGTCTATAGTGTGTTGGACTGTAAATTTCTAAAGTGGGCATTTGCTCCAGGGTCAACAGCAACTGTCCATATTATAGCATTTCTACATAAGAGAGGTAGAAGGAATTTTACCCAAGATTTGTTTTTTCTTTTGGATATCTATCCTAGAAGCAAGGGGCATGTTGTGATGCAACAAAATTAGATTGCTGCCATTTTAATCAACAAAGCTGTCTACACTGCAAACGTCCGACATTAATATGCAAGAGTCAACATTTGATAGTGTGGTCCTGCAAGTGTGATTCCTGCATAAATACATAAAAACTGAATTAACATATAATTTTTTAAATTCTGAAATACGTGGATTTATCCAAAACTAACTGGAGGAAATTGATGCATCTGTGAGAATCCTTTTCCCTCAAAAATTAGCTGCCATCAGTGTCAACAACTAAAATGTTGGTAAGGTATCACAACCTTACTAACTATCCAAAGATAACATTCTCATTTAAACATTCCCATCCTTTGTTAAGTATAAAAATACTAATATGAAAAGTTTTTTAACAACACTGCAATAGCATCAGGATAAATTTAAATAATGAGGTTCCTACCATTTAGCCCTTCTGTCTCCTGAGAATCCAGGAAGGGGGCGGGACCCCAGACTCTTACAGTACCATCATCTGAAGCGCTGGCCATCAAGCCTGGCAGGACAGGGTTCCAGCTTACACAGTTCACTGTGCGTGAGTGACCTGTCAGCTCGGCTATGGGCAGCTCACTATGCTTATGCCAAATGTAAACTTTGTTGTCTGTAGACAACACACAGGTCACAAAAACACCCATTATCTCTCTGTTGGAAAGTGTTCAGGTAGGTTATTATGAGACTCTCTTACCTTCGCTACCACTTGCAATGAAGTCTTCATTATAACCGCCAAAGCAGGAATGGATTGTATAGAAGCCCTGAGTCACACCTTGGTACTTCCTGACTAACACACGATCCTGCAGGTCCCACAAATGAACTCCCTGGACAGTTCCAGACAGATTCATATAGTGCCACCCATAAGCTATGATTACACTGCACTTTAACACATTGTTTTAACTGTTTAAGTAGTAACATTACTACAAGCTGTGACTACAACCATATACAAGGCTACGAGTAATTCTATATCACAGTAAAGGCACGGTCACTACACTTTCACTCCCTTGTCCTCTATTTATATGCATGCAAATGTTAAAAACCGCAAACGCAAGCCCATGCGAAACATTTTTTTGTTTCACATGGGCGAAACATTTTGGAACGTTTCAAAGTTGGTGAACCCTGATCTGCAAATCTGTTTCACGTGAAGACCAGTACAATAATAGTGCAAGCATTTTAGAATCCACGATGTGTGAATAAAAACCAAACACTTATATCATATTTTTGTCTGTATTTGCAGGAGGCCCAGAGTTTTCACATGCTAAAAGTTTGGTGTGGCCACAAAATATTTTTTTTCCTGAAAATGTAAGCACGTTTTAAACATTTTACATTATTTTAATTTTACAACAATTAGACTGGCCAAGAAGCAATATTTAGGGTAACAGCACTGGAATGTTTAACTGTGTCAATCTGCCTGTCTGTGTTTGTGCTATTTCCGACCAGAGTTTGCAAGATCTGGTAGTGGAGTGCAGTTTGTTTGGAGCGAGTAGCAAATTATTTGATAGTCAGTGTCAGTGAGCAGGATGCAGGTAATAGAAAAACTGGAATGGACCTAGAGCCATGTGATTACAGTGTGAACTGTGAACTACTCTGTGAACTCCACTGACACATGACGTTTCAGACCAGTTTCACTCCGTGCTTTGCTCTGTGACAGCAAAGTTAAAATAATTTGACAATCTATTTTTAAAATGTGCTTACAATCTTATCATTATTATTTGCTGGCGGAAATAAAATGTACATGAGCCATGGTCTGAAACACTATACAATTGTCTGTATATACACACACTATTACAACACATTTATTTAAAGGGATAGCTCCGCAAAAATGTTTTTTACCATCATCTACTTACCTTCATGTCATTCCAAACCTACATGACTTTTTCTTTCTGTGGAACGCAAAAGAAGATATTTTAAGAAACATCTCAGTGGTTTTGTGTCCAGTAATAGAAGTCAGTGAGTGCCACTGTTGTTTGGTTACAGACCTCCTCCATAATATCTCCTTTTGTGTTCATCAGAGGCAAAAAGTTATACAGGTTTGCAATAACATGAAGGTAAATAAATGATGAAATAGCTTCATTTTTGGGTAAACTATCCCTTTAATTCTAGATTTTACTTGACACTCACCTGAGTTGCAACATTTAACAGAGCTAATCTTCCATTCTTTGACACAGTAAAGGACATTATGGGATGATCCTCCTGAACGCTGTAAGACATCCAAACCGTGCACACCCACATGACTCATAAAAAATGAACAGACAATCTAGTATACCAGGAATTGCAAGAAAAATTTACAAAAACATATATGACATCAACATACATGTTCTTGTCAGTCAGATCTTCAAAGTTGTATCCACGAATACGCTGGTGTGTATCTGAGGCTAGCACCGTTCTGCCATCACTCAAACACCACAGGCACTGCACACGAACACCTTCCCACGAGTCCAGAAGATTTCCATCCAGATCCTGACAAAGAATAAATTCTTCATTAATCATCTATAATTGGATTGGACAATAATTAAAATAAAATAAACCAGACACTTGGCAACAGCAAGTGTGTGTTTACTTAAATATCAGTACTTTTAGACTTGCGGACAATTAGAAAAAGCACTTGTTGCGTTTACATGGACCCTAACAATCCGATCGTAATAGGACTAGAAGCACAATCAGATTAAAAAAGTCACATGTAAACACATCAATTGGCCAGATCCGATAAAAATTTCAATCGGATTGTAAGGGGTGGTTTAAAACTTTTCTAATCTAAACGAGAGGACATGTAAACACTTTTTCACAGTCGGATTGAAAATAAAACTAGAAAGCAATGTACAAATTGTGTAATGACGTATGGCGCACAGCTGTTGTCAGATGGCGACGCAAAACTGGACGGTTAATGAAAGCACGATGTTGCTCAGTGTTTTAAATGTTAATTGTACTTTGAAAAAACGTAAAAAGAAGCACTGGCAACAGAGTGGCTGCTAGTATGGTATGGCTGGAAACGTGTATTATTGTACTGTGCGCATGTCAAAAGATCAAATCTGATTCTAAGCGTGTCATGTAAACACGCACATCAATCTGATTACTTTATTCAGATTTCATTTAAACACTGCGCTCGGATTCATCAATCTGTTTGATTTCAATCTGGTTAAAACAAAAAGTGTCCATGTAAATGCAGCTAGTATCACTGGATTATTTGTCTATAAACAATGTCTAATTGTGGGTTTAAAGGCATTATAGAATGAGAATTATTCTAAACGAATTTTCTAAATACCATGAACAAATGTAATTAGCACCATATCTGTTGTGGAAATGATGGTGAAGGAATTGTATTTTAAAACACCTTTAAAAATTATGTCAGATTTTGTCCTGTGTTTTGCTTTATTTTTTTTGCCTTAAAAAAAGAGACATCAAATCAATTTTGTTTATACAGCCCAATGGTGTCTTTTCATGTATTAATATTTTTTCTACAGTGCTGAAAATCATGTTGTAATTGTGAAACACAGTAAACATCTACTGTGCTAGGGTGAACTGTTTGGAACATGTTTGGTAAGATTCACCCTGCTTATGCTTGAGAGCAGTGTAACTCTGTAATGGTCACTTACACACTGGTAGAACTGGCCTCTCTGACCTCCAGTAACAAAACGCTTGCCATCTGGATTCCAGGCAACACTGGTCAGGCTGTCCTCATGGGACTGGCTCATTTTGGTTCTCAGTTCCCCCGTCTAAGTGACCACAGCAGCAATTTGAAACAGAGACAACCTTGGTGAAACAATCTGAAAGTTGACTCTAGGTCAGTGGAGTCTAAGGTGAGCAACCCCTCACCTGAATATTCCACAGCCAGAGCTCTGAGCAGTCATCTGGGCCACAGGCTATTAGATAAGTGTCGTCAGGGCTCCAGGCGACATAGGAAACCCCATAGGCATGACCCTCCAAAGTCTTCAGCTGTTTAAACTGGTGAGTTTCCTGTCAAACATCCCAAACCATCAAACAATTTGATCATGACTAAATTATTTTATTAAGATAGGAACACTGCAGATAAAAAAACTCACAGAGTCAACCTGCCATATAATAACTGTTGTGTCTTTGGATCCCGAGGCCAATTTGGTGCCGTCGTTAGAGAATTTACAAAACCAGACTTCATTGCAGTGCTCTGTCAGAATCTGCTGGGTATAGCAGGGGAACTGTTTCCTGGAGATAATAGTAAAAGTACCTTTAGAGTGTACTACCTGGTCAGCCAAAGCTGTAACAAGCCATTTTCTTACCTTAAACATTTTAGGAAGCTAGTGAGCATTTTAGGAAGCTAGAGTTTACACAGAACATGATGTGCTGAGGTGAACTGTAGAAAAGTGTTGTTAAATTGCAACACCGGACTCTCAGTAATGCAAAATATCACTGGTCTTTTACGCTTTGGGTTTCTTGAAAAACCATCACAGCAAGCAGGCTGAATATTAATATTCTATCACTCTGAAATTGTATGTACAAATAAAGCATCATGGAATATCCTGGAATGTCTACACAATTAACTGAAACATGGAAAATCTCTTAAACCTGCTACACTTTAATTGTTAGCTGAATATGTTCTCAAAATATCTAATAACGTGCAAGGGGTAGGACATGTGTAGAACCTGACAGGTGTTCAGATTTTGTGGATATAAGGTTTGATGGTGGCACACTACCTTAGGCCAGAAGCATTTTATATGCAAGTACATAAACACAGATACAAATGCTTGGCTAAACCTCAGTGCTCAAGTGGGTAACAGAATTACATTAAAATGTAAAAAAAGTAAAATCTAGCAAATTTAATCTTTAATCCCTGATGATAGTTGGTATAACTACACCATTCTACAGTTAGGAAAATAAATAGTTGATCCCCTTTTAATAGTAGGTTTATTTTAACAGTGACAGACAGAATAACAACAAAAGATTCCAGAAAAACACTTTTAAAAAAGTTTTTAATTGATTTGCATTTTAATGAGTAAAATAAGTATTTGTACATCAGACGTATATCAGAAGTATATCAGACATTTTTTGTCATTGGCCACCCGGTTTGCACACATCTCAGGAGGGATTTTGTCCCACTAGACTTTGCAGATCCTCTCCAAGTCATTAAGGTTTCAAGGCTAGGTCTACAGTCTTGTCTCTGACATCCCTGGACAGCTCTGGCCATGTTGGAGTGTTGAATCTGATTGATTGATTGCTTCTGTGGACAGGTGTCTTTTATACAGGTAACAAACTGAGATTAGGAGCACTCCCTTTATAAGAGTGCTTCTAATCTCAGCTTGTTACCTGTATAAAAGACACCTGGAAGCGAAAAAATCTTGCAGATTGATAAGGGATCAAATACTTACTTCACTTATTAAAATGCAAATCAATTTATAACTATTTTTAAATGCATTTTTCTGGATTTTTTTGTTGTTATTCTGTCTGTCAATGTTAAAATAAACCTACCATTAAAATTATAAACTGATCATTTCTTTGTCAGTGGGAAAATGTACAAAATCAGCAGGGGATCAAATAATTTTTCCTTTACTGTACAAAAATCATTATTTCCACTGGCAGGCATTTTAAAGCTAGAATGTGATTAGTCACATGGCATGTACAACTCAAATGGTTGATGGAAAATTAAAGGCTTCCTCTTCTGAAGCTGCATGCGCCTCTCAAGCAACTCCCATTCAGATGCACTGGTTTTTCCAGGTATTATAGACCTTCTTGGTATTCACATACATTCATCAGACAGTAAGGCAACTTAGTGTTTGGAACAAAACTTGTGTGCTGATCCTGACTACATAATTCACATAAATACTAACAAAACAATAGTTCCAACCCTTGCAGAAATACAGTCCAGGCATAGAGGTGTGTTAACACAGCTCTTTATGTACCTGCTGCACATATGGTCTATGAGGAGAGATACAGAGTCCAGACCACTGTCCAGTTTGGTGTTGTGGTACAGACAGCGATCTTTCTGCAGCTCCACCGCCTGATGCAACAGAGTCCGCAAACGACGAGGTGGCAGCATCACAGATGGGGGCAAGTATGCTGTGGCAATAAATGAGAGGAAAACAGAGACACAGAGATAGAAACCATAGTGATTGCAGAGGGTTAGAATCAGTTTCATTTAAATTCAGCCAACACTGGAAACAAACTTAAATTCACATCTTGGACCTGACACTACGCAGCTAATAGACATTCTTTAGGTTACCCAGAATTCAATTTATCTCCTGAATTGGCTGAACTGAAATAGAACTGAACCAAACCCTTGCTGAAAAAAGAATTACATGAAACTGTGAAAATTAAAAAGGGGGTAAAGGAAAAGTGTAAAGAATTAATGTATAAAGTGAAAATAATGGTAATACAAATGTGGAATTTTCTAGCTGGGTCCTTCCTTTTATGCAGTACATTTTCATGCCCCCATAATATATGCCCTAATATACTGGATTAAATATTACTGATAGCAAATTCACTGAAACAATAATTAGTTTTCAAAATTCACTGGGACATGAATACAAAGTTTTCTGAATCACCCAAAAACATGTTTTTTTGCTCATATTTTCACTTTATGTGTGCTCTTTCTGTTTTTCCATTTGCTCGTTTCATTTCGACAGTGCCAGGATCTCTCAACACGAGAAGACAACATTACACTCCGAAAAGCTGTTGCAATAGCTTTATTGATGTATTGATGACTGGTCACTTGATGCTAATTTTAATGCATTATTATGCATAGCATAATATCGTCAAAGACCACTGACAACACCCAACTAACAGACTAGATAAAGTCTTCTCAGACAACACATTATTTCTTAGAGATAGTACAGAATAATCATAACAGACAAAGTTTATCTGTCACCTACTAACTATGTAGTATGTTAAATTACCTGCAATTGTTCAGGATTGTTTATGTGTACGAGTCAGCATCAGCATGAGTTGTACTGTTTGACGTCAACTCCCCTCTTCAATTGATTGGCTAAAGAAAGAGCTGTCAATCTAGAGGACCAACTAGTGGACCAATGGTGGTGCTAAGCCCATCCTGATTTATGTGAAACTCGAACTGCAATTTGTTTTGTGCGATTCAGATTTGGCCTGACATCACAGGGTGAGTAAACTTTGTATATAAAGTTGACTGTGCCTGAGCTTGACCAGAGTACATTTCTGAAGATTTTTTAAAGATATACTTATAGATATGCAAATTATATCATAAATATATTCTTGATGTTCCATAATATGTTCCATAATTCAAAAAGGTACTCCATAAAAGGAATTAGGCAGTTAATAATTTGGTATTAAGTAACTCACTCTGTAGTTTGTCGAGGAGTTTGGATCGTGAGACAGTCCCTTTCCCCTCCCACTCAGCTTTGGCACGCAGATCTTCAGGGTGACTGCACATCAGGTACCTTAAGCAGCCAATACACAGCATTATGCTGATTAACTGCACAGTCACCTTAGAGATGCAATGGCTAATCTCAACAGCTGCATTATCTTTACAGATTAAGACTGGAGTCAAAGCACTATTTGACTTTTATTTGAAAAGGAAAGGATTATTTTATTTAGAAGAGAAAGAGAAATAAAAAACATTTGGAGCATACAGGAAATTTTACCATTCTGAATCTGCATTGCAGTCAAATGAAATATAGTTTGCACTGCTTTCTCTTTCATAAACATTAAGGCAGCAATGCAAAAATACATTGCAACGAATATACAAAACAAGCCACACTAAAACATGCCACAAAAAAGGTTAAGATTAAACTGAAATGATCAGGGACCCTGTTAAAAATAGCTGAAAACTTCAGCTATTGGTTTCTTACATCTGATTCAGAACAGAATTAATAAAAAGAAAAATATTGGAACTGGCAATAAATTATTAATTTGCTTCAGTCAGCGGTTCCTGAATGTGTGCATTCTTCTGCCAATGCAGAAGATTAGTGCTGCATCACATTTACATTAATATACACATTTATATAAATGTGTAAAAGTTCACATTGAAAGTTTTGTTGTGTAATACATACACTTAATAAATGAAAATATACACTGTAATAAACTGCACTACATTTAAAACAGAGAAATACTAAAATGTTAACAAAATGGTTTTGTTTTTGCTTAGTATTTGGTCAGTATATTGTTGAAAAATGTTTTGAAAGGGGTTAAATTACTAAATTTTTTTTACTAAATACTAAAGAATTATTTTAGTAAATTACTAAGTAGAATTATTATTAGGACTAAAATCAGAACAAGAATCTAATTTGACTAAACGTATAAATCATAAACATGGGCAGTCATAAACATTTACAATCCTACACATGGGCAGTCATGTGTGCAGATGTCATCTATGTGATGTCATCTATGTGATGTGATGTCTATGTGAACTTGGTGATTTGATTAGATTGTTATATTTATGGTTTCAATTTGATTTGATTAAATATCTATTAGTTCATTGAGAATGTTAGTTCTATTATTTAAATATAAATGTTGGTAACTGAAATCATCATACTTCGCTGTATTTCCACAGGACGAAGTGGTGAAATACCACAGGTGAAATACAAATAATATTTACATTCTTTAACAGTGTTTCCCTTAGGAAAAGAGACTGTGGGAGGCAGGGCCGTGCAGAGACCTTTAAAGGGGCAGGTGCTGAAAGTATAAAAAGGGCACCTGGAACAAGGCATTAAAGGCATCCTTCCCGCCGCCCCCAACCACTGCGCCCCACGCCCCCTCCTCCCGCTCGCTCAGCAGCATGAACTTCCGGTGGGGTCGTCACGTGAAAGCTCATCATGTGGGTCATTCTATTTACAGCTAAAACATTATTAATTAATTTTACTAATAGTTCGATTGGGCAGGCGGTCGCAAATTTGATATTTTTATACATTTTTTATTTTTATATTATTACAAAAAATAATTTTAACAAAAGGGCACTTTGATCACTAGGGGCCAAAAGGGCAGGTGCTCAAGCACCCTTCGCCCCCCCCCTCTGCACGTGCCTGGTGGGAGGACCTCTTTCTCTGAAATGGGGTCCAGGGGCATGGTCCCCCATAAGAAATTTTTGTACAGTTTTTGTTTTGTTCAAAAATTAAGTGACTGGATCTATGAAGAACTTTGTGCTCTTGTAAACAATTTTGTGGTCTAGTAGTAATTTAATCATTGACTGCATATAGATGAATGGTGAGGACAGGGCACAAAAGTCACATACACAACACTGTAAATGAGAAAGAGTTCATAAATAGTCAAAACATAGCTTTCACTATATGAATTATTATTAAAGTAACAAATTTAGTAGTGTTAGGTACAAATTTAGTAGTAGTGAGTGATGATTCTCATTTTTTCTTTTGTTAACATTAACGCTATAGGCAGCAGCTGGAATATTAGTGTACTATCACTAAAACCACCGTCTGTCAGACTGCCTCAGTGACTCAGTGAGTTTGTTGTAGTTTGCATGTGACACAAGAGCTTAACTGCCGTGTTGGTGGGAGCAGGAGGAGTCAGGAGTCTTACTGAGATTTGTATTATCAAAAGGTGTAGAATTATTTTCAGTTCGTTCTGAAACTGTGGCTGGACAAATTAGACTAAGGCAGGCTTGGTAATGAATGGGAAACACAGCTTTTAAGTAAAGATCATAAAGAATTGATTCAGGGATTTTAAATCAATATCATTTCATTAAACTGAAGCTTGATTAAATTTGGAAAAAAAATTTACCCAGCTCTAGTCAGAAAACTGAAAACGTTCAGAACAAGACATTTTTTCAGCTTTCATTTTAATAAACATTTCATTTTTGAGTTAATATGCCATGTCAAAGTACCTTTATATCAAATATCCTGGAAATTTTTATGCTTTTTTATATATTATTTCATATATTATGAAACCTAATAATAAAACACTAATTCCTCCCAAATAACTGAAAAGTCTCAGAAGTGAAGTGAAGACAGGTGCATAATACCCGCTTAGGATGTGGATCCGTTCAGTATTGTACTTCAGTGGGGTAAGCTCAGCTCTAAGCACCTGCAGCGCTTCCAAAACCTTTCCATCCTCCAGATACTCTAAATACTTCTGCTGCAATAGCAAGAACTTCATCCGCTGAACAGAGAAAAATATCTATTAGAACGCTTACAGAAGTGAAGATAGAGATTTCATTGTGCATTGAACTCTTACCACAACAGCGCCAGGTGAATGCATCAGTGCTTTCAGCTCATTAAGGTCACTCTCAGCCTATTATATATAAACAAGACAAATTAACTGAGTTCTCACAAGTTGACAAACGCTTACCTGCCTGTTTGATTTGCTTTGGCCCATAAGACCATAACATAAAAAAGAAGTTAAGAATAAGAATAACAAAGTTTAAAAGAATTGGTGTCCCAAAGTTTGCCAATACATACATTTATTCACATTTTCCCCCACCAATAACCAGTTTGGTTTGGTCAAAGGCCATCTTAAGTGTAGGTGACATTTTTGTCTTCAGTAAAACAATATAGAAAGTTTTTATAAAAAAACGTTGTCCTTGGTGATTCATAAAATGCAAGTTTACAGGATCTGTGTCTTTGACAGTAATAAGGCATATACAGAAAATACAAAACACTTTTGTGTCCTGATCCAACACAAAGCTTGCATTCCGGATGCACACCTGTTTCCCTGAGACTGTTCCCTGTGGATTACAGGTTTTAATATTGTAAATAAAGTGTAGTTTTTTCCATAGACCGATCGTTTCACTTTATAAGTCTTACTTAAAATATTTACATACTTATGTCATATATTGTGTTGCCCGTATCTGCCTTTTTTACTCCCAAAGACCACAAACCTGCTGACATACATTTTATAAATCACCAAAGACCAGCCATTCAAGAGATGTTACAGAATTTGTAATCTGTGCCATAGCATTTTAACAGTAAGTTCAAAACAAAGACAAATGAGTCTTAAAATCTCAAAAATTTTAACTTTTAGAGACTTTTCAGAGATTAGATTCAAATATGTTAAAATTTTGGCCATGCACCTCATGTTGACAGAGATGCAAACACAATCCAATGTGCAAAAAACATTATATTAACTTACAAACTGTAATATATACTATGTTATCAACATTTATTATAGTCCAGGTAATAACTCAATAATAAAATAAGGGGCATCATTTTGACAATACCCTAAAGTCATTAAAATGTATCGAAAAAATAATCTTGGCACAATGAATGTTTGTCTAAATTTGCTTTTGTGTAGCATAAGAAGTATAGTATAGTGTGTGTTCTCAGTGTAGTCATTTTGTGCCTTGATTGGCTGCAGAAGTGTTGCTCACAGTAAAAACACTATATATGCTGGTCTTTCAGTAGGTATTTAGTTAGCCAACTGTCATGTCATCTAAGATAGAAAACATTTTCAAAGTTATGATTAGCTGGATGGCAGGATTTTTCTAATATATTTACAAGTTTTTACTTTCCTTATAATGCATAATTACTCCAGTAAAGTGAGCTGTAACCTTATAAACGATGTCTAACAGGTAAATACCTACATTTTTTTGACATGATAGTACTATGATAAAAACACGGTATTCTTTGGAATATAAATATTCTCATCTGGTAAATAATTTTACATTTACAAGGTTCTCGTTGGGGCCCACTGGTTAGAGAGTTGGACTTGTAATCAGAAGGTTGCCGGTTCAATTCCCAATGCTGGCAGGTAACAACTGAGGTGCACCTTGAGCAACCCAACCCCCAATTGCTCCCTGGACGCTGCAGTGCTGCCCAGTGCTCCAGGTATGTGTTCACACTTTATGGGTGTTCACAACTCACTACTCCAAAGTAGCGGATGGGTTAAATGCAGAGGACAAGTATGGATCACCATATCTGACCAGAATGTAACTTCATATTTTTTATGTTTACATGTATGCACAAAGACAGGGCATGTGAGCACATGTTCCATTGGTGTTTCATATGCCTGTCACAAAAACATTGTTCTTTTCTCTTTTGGAGTTGTAAAACTTCCATACTTCCTCAACCAGCCATACAAAGACTCCCTCACCTTTTCCCACTCTCCGTCCATCACATGATTCCGAAATTTAGTGGCAGCAGGATGCTCAAGCCTGCAGCCAGATTCTTGCATCAACAGGTCCACGGTTTGACTAAAATGACACAAACGGTAATGTGTTAATGAAACATGATGTGTTAGTGAATAACAGTAAATAGGTCTGAATTCCTGTTCCTTGATAGTCAAAAAAAGATTACAGGATTAAAGTTTAAGAATTAATTCAGAATTGTACATACCCTTCACACACACACACACACGGGTCCATCTCCTAGCAACAAGAAGTCAGTGTTTGATTCAACGCAATAATAATAAGTGTATTTATTATTATTGCGTTAAATCATGAATCCCTAATTTCCTCATAGGACAGCTCTTTCACTCAATTTACTATAGTTTACTACAGCAAAAATTTACACATCTAACAATCTTTGAACATGTCAAGATATTTTGTAGCACGTTTTTTTCTCCTTGTCAGCAGCCAAATATAAACTACTAAACACACACACACACACACATGTAAAGCATGTTTTCACCCCCATGTCATTCCAAACCTACATGACTTTTTCTTCTATGAAACACAACAGAAGATATTTTGAGAAATATCTCAGTGGTTTTGTGCCCATATTATGGAAGTCAGTGGGTGCCACTGTTGTTAGGTTACCAATGTACTTTAAAATATCTTCAAAATATGTTTCTCAGAAGAATGTCATACAGGTTTGGAATGACATGTGGGTAAATTATGGAAGAATTTTAATTATTAACTATTCCTTTAAAACACATTGACAACAACATAAAAAAACACTGACCGACATAGAACCAATGAAACTATCACGCAAGAACCCTCACGATAACTCCAACTGACAGAAAACAAAGCACCAATAACACACCATGTAAACAGCAGTGACACGCTTATCAGATCATAAACACCAGGACAACCAATCGAAAATAACAGCACGATCATTGCGGTAAAGCTACACTCACTTGAGTCCTAACCCATGTAGATGTTGTCCTATCAGCCTAATCACATCCTCGTCGGTCTGTGACAGTCGTTTATTCTTTTTGATGGTGGTTTCGGGTGCCGGGCTCTCGGTTGACGACAGTCCGTTATTAGTAGAGGACAGAAGACCGTTGGAGCGCACAGCTTCCGAGGCGGAAGACGACGACTCTCCGTTTCGACAGGATAGCCGCCTCTCCGGCTCCTGTCCTCCTGTGCCGTTGGCCTGCATGTTATGAAACGCGATTAAAGGGTGGGATGTGCACGGCGCTAAGCTTTGTGAAAGCTGACGAATAGTGTGTTAGAACAGCAGCAACTTAGAGGCCCGTGATCCTGGCAGCCCCGCTCTCTCCTACTCCCTCTGCCGCTGGTCCTCGGCTTTTCTTTCGCGGGGGCGACGAAGCTCCTACGGTTTTCGCGGGGTGGGGGGGGAGGAGCTGAGGCCAGAATTTCCCCGCCGGCCGATGTCAGAATTCAGATGCCTCTCGGAATCAGTTTGACTATTCGCTTGCTGCTCTTGTTATTGTTTATCGTAGAACTGCTGCAAGTTCATTATGGACGTCAGTGGGCGGTGACTTTACAGGAAACACCGCCTGCAACAACCTTGAACTCGCTGGAACAGGGGGCGTCATAAACCATACCACAGAAAACACTCGAAAGCTACTGTAATCGTGCAGTCCCTTGCAAAAACTACTGTTATATATTTATTTACATTATTTTTTATAATATATATTAAGATGATACATACAATTCCCTTGTACTACCATACAAGCAGTGGTCGAATTGTAAAAAAAAATCGAGGGGAATGTGGTCAAGTATTTCTTTGGTGGTGGTGGTACATATGCGTTCTAAAATTAACTTGGAGCCATCAAAACAAAACATGCATTAAACAAGTACACACACGCAAATGACCCAAATGATGCCTTCGGAGGACATTTAAATGTTTTAGTCTAAGAAAAATGCCTTATCTCAGTTTTCACGATTTCCTAAAAAAAATAACAAGTGGAAAGCACGGGTGAGACTAATACGGCGTGATGAAGGTCCTTTTAAAGTAATACGCGGGAGTGCGTTTGTGTGTTCTATGCATTTCGTCTATTTCCTACAGAGTGACCATTTTGAAGATTGAACTTCTGAAAATATTGCAATAAAATTGTGTCTAAATACTGAACACAGGGAGCACAAAATACCTTTAATAAATGTCGTTGTTGTTAAGTGAGTAGGGACTAAAGTATGACACAGGGTTAAACTTTCCATACATTTAGCAACCTGTAATTTAGTGGCCTTTTCATTTTTTTTTGCACTGACACTACATGCAAAGGAAGGAGGGAAATTATCACAGCTTATTGGCAACTGCCATTAAGGTCTGGATAGTTGCATGGTAATAGACAAGGACACTGGCTATACCCCTCCAGTGAAACCATCAACTCACCTTTTAAAGCACAATTGCTAACTGTTCAATGTGAAGATGACCTGTCAAAAAGAAATACTGTTCTGCCACAGTGATATTAAGAGTTGTAAGGGGATGGAGTGACAGGGGTTCCTCATAAAGTTCATTACATCTCCTAGTTTAGTGAGTTAATCCTAATCCAAATTTAAGCAGGGGTCTTTTAATAATACATACATTTACAGGCGCGCACACAGAAATGAATTCAAAATATGACATGCTCAATAATTGAGTGATATAATAATTTTTTTGTCTGCCTTTATATTTTGACAGTCCCTTTACTCATTACTCAAATTTCTGTGTTATTTAAATTTTGAAATTGTCTGTTATACTTATTGTTCACACACACTCAACATGGCCCCTTACAAGTGCGCGAATAAGAAAAAAGCGACACAGTCCCTAAATTGAGCGCCAATAAGAAGCTGCAAATAAGAAGCTGGATTCAGCCTTGTGGATGTCATCCGATGTGCCGGCGCTACTGTTTTGCTATCCAAACCCGAAAAATCGATACACTGCTTTGACGAGCACTTCCGGATATCAGGTAAAGGTCAATTAATATACATTATGTTTATTGCTGTGTGTTTATTTTAGGAAGTAAATATTTTAAATATTCAATAAATATTTTATGTAAAAACTGTTTTATTAAAGTCATAAATTTAAAATGATAAATTTGTTTTTAGAACAGAATTTTAAATCGTGTCTTGGACAATTATGGTTACTTATAGTTTGTAAATTATTATAAATTGAGAATTTTAATATTGTATCTGCACGATAATCTTACATAATACACAACACCGATAATCTAAAAAAGATAGTAACAAAGGGAATGCCATCCTCCCACACCCCCTCAATTCGAGCCCTGCATACATGTACATAAAAAAATGTTTTTTCCATGAAACAAAAAGTGTTATGTTGTTATGTTACTGTGCTTATAAAATCATTTTAGTTATAGTACATATAGTACAGATGTCTTACGAAACATGACTTTTTTGTGTTTCAAAAAAGTAGGGGATGCTAAATAAAAAACAATAACGTCTCGGGTTATGTATGTAACCCTGTTCCCTGAGATAGGGAACGAGAAGCTGCGTCAGCTTGACGCTATGGGGAAAGCGCTTCCAGTGCGCCTGAGTCTAAACACGTGTAAGTTGCAAATGTGGCAAAGCGACGCAGCATCTCGTTTCCCATTTCAGGTAATAGGGTTACATACGTAACCTGAGATGCTCCCTCTCGAGGAAACACGACACTGCATTAGCTTGACGCTATGGGTAAGTAATATCCACTTCGCCACAGTGAGGGAAGGCCTGCCCCAGATGCTGTAAACATTGGCACAGAGCATAGGAACAGATTTAGACTTGTCAACCCAGAAGTACCTGAGCGCCTGGAGTTGAGTTTAAGTCTAAACTATAAAATCTAATAAATGTGTCTGGAAAGGACTGGGCCGGGGGTGAAAGATCGACCCCCGAGCCTAGGATAGAAGGTCTCTCTGGACTGGGAGCTCCCAAGGAGTCCCGCCCAGGAGAGACGCTATGTCTGAGAACCAGACCCGGGTCGGCCAGAATGGCCTTACTAGAAGCCAGCGAACTCAGTCCTGGCAGGCTCTGGCTAGGACTCCTTGGAGCAAGGCTATCGGGGGAAATGCATACAGATGTAACCTCAGCCAGGTCTGTAACATGGCGTTCAGCCCCAAGGGAGCTGGATGAGTGACGCTGAACCAGAGGTGACAATGTGTTGACTCCTCGGAGGAGAACAAATCCACTTCTGGTTCAGGTATGAGACCACCGCCCTCATTTCCAGACAGTTTATGTGCCAGGAGAGATAGGGGTTCTCCCACTGACCGCAGACGGGGCGGCAATCGACAACTGCACCCCAGCCCATGAAGAAGGCATCCACTGTAAGAATCCTGCGACGGTGTAGGGCTTCTAGAGTGGGACCCAAGGTAAGAAACTGGGGTCTGAGCCACATAGAAAGGGTACAAAGCCCTCAGTGTGTAACCCTTACCACCCTTAGTGGGTGGATTTTAGAATGAAACCTGTTTTCATTTTTAGGCAGAACTGAAATGGTCTCATGTGCAGCAAACGGAATCATGTTGGCTGCTGCAGCCATGAGACCAAACAACCTCTGAATCTGGAGGACTGTCAAATGCAGGCCTAGCCGAACACTGCTCATAGTAACAAGGATAGACTTCACACGTGTAGAAGACAATTGTGCCCGCATCATAGTGGAGGTTGAGCCTCAGCCCTAAGCACCTCATA
Organism: Botia almorhae; assembly: GCA_036877575.1. Classification (NCBI taxonomy): domain Eukaryota; kingdom Metazoa; phylum Chordata; class Actinopteri; order Cypriniformes; family Botiidae; genus Botia; species Botia almorhae. The sequence continues at coordinate 17,548 of JAZGTJ010002276.1, read as the reverse complement.
TGATCTCGATGCTGTGTAGCTAACTCTTAAGAGCTGGCCATGACCAGCCAGTCATCTATGTAGTTTAGTACGTGGATGCCCTGGAGTCTCAACGGAGCCAGGGCTGCATCCAGGCACTTTGTGAAGGTGCGGGGCGAAAGAGCTAGGTCAAAAGAAGTAACTCGATACTGGTAGGCTTCGCCACCGAAAGCAAACCTGAGAAACTTGCTGTGTTCTGGCAAAATCTATGTGAAAATATGCATTCTTCAGATCTATTATGGCAAACCAGTCCTCGAGCTGGATATGACAGCTGATTTGTTTGAGCATCTTGAGCTTGTATCTCCTCAGAGACCGATTTAAGCGGTGCAGATCCAGAATGGGATGCAGCCCCCACCATCCTTTTTGGGAACTATAGTATCGCCTGTAAAAGCCTAGATCTCTTAAGTGCGGGGGAACACATTCTATGGCTCCTTTAACCAAGAGAGTCTCTAGTTACCAGGCCAACAATAAATGCTGCTTTCCTACACCAAAGTCTTTAAAATAAAACGAGGAGGACGGGAGGCAAATTGAATTCTGTACCCCCTCTCTTTTGTTCTTAACAGCCATGGGGAAAAACTGGGCAGAAGCTTCCACACTGCCCAGAAGTCCAAGAGAGGTACCATCCTGTCTATCTGTCCAGTCTCCTGAAACAGAGGACTGACAAGAGAAGTCAGATAAACAGATAAACCGTTGGGTGCTTCTACTCCCCGAAACACCTGAGGTGGCGGGAAAAGTAGAAGCTCCTGCTGGGGGCTCCAAGCGGGGTTTGGCACAGTAAAAAGGCATGCACAGGGACACCCCTTGGTGGGGCTGGCCCCAGTATGCTGCTGCTGGTGTCAGGTGTTCTTCCTCTTCTCAGTCTTTGAGGAGATCACAATCCTTAGATCGAACTTTCTCATTGGCTATGAGGCCTGCGTAGGCTGCCCAGTCCCCTTAGATCTCTGAGGGAGAGCTCAAGCAGCCACGCTGGCCTTGTGCTGCTGCCTATAAGCAGCCAAGGTCTTAGAAGAAGAAGTTGAGGTGGACGAACCACCTGACGACGCAGTGACCTGACCACGGCAGGGAAGGAGCTCCTTGAAAACTTCAGATTGCTTTTTAGCCTCCCAGTATCTGTTGACGGCGGAGCTCACTGCGTCGCCGAACATACTGTAGGGGAGTAACCGGGGCATCCAAAAGAAAGGCTCTATCCCTGTCGCGAATGCCCAACAGGTTGAGCCACAGATGCCTCTCCGTAGTCACCAGGACAGCCATAGAACCGCTGATAGAACAGGCTGTCTGCTTTCTGGGACAAAGGGCAAGATCTGTGGCTCGGCGGAGCTTTTGAACCGCGTCCGGTTCTAATCCCCCACTAGTCAGATCGTCATCTGATGCTGCCAGCATGAGCTCATCCTCTAGTTCAGAAGAAACCGCTGAGCGGGCTTCTAAAGCTGGCATGTGTTTATTCGATTTGGTGAAAAAAAGGTGACCTGGTTTTACATGTTTTCAGACTCAGGCGTGCCTGAAGCGCTGTCCCCATAGTCAAGATGACGCAGCATCAATTTCCCTCTAAAGGGAACTGTAGTTTAGGCCATAATCTGTTATTTTATATTAATTTTGTATCTGTTTTGTATGTCAAATCTTGTAGCAACTATTTAGTATTAATAGAAAATTCATACTAAATAGTTGCTACAAAGAAAATATTGTTCCCCCAATAAATGTGAGTGAGATTAATGTGAACATTATTAAAGTTATAATATAAAAAAACTGGTTACAACTTATGGGTGGATGAAAAGTGCTTCTTTAAACAAGACATTTCTTTATAACATTTAAATAAAGAAGTTAAAATAATGAAAAATAAACAGATTTGGGTAACATCATTCAAAGTGCCATTTTATTCCATATCTAAGGATAATTCAAAAATATCAAATTTTAGCAAAATCCTGCATAAAACCAAAAACCTGCCACAATGTCATGCCTTCATAGATCATTTCTACATATGAAAGTCAAAATCAACTGTTTTGATTACACACAACGTTTGTAATTAATAAACTGGATGGCCAGTTTTTAAGACACACAGATCCATTCTTATGCTCATTTCATCATACAATACTTTTTAATAAGAACTTTTACAATCATAATATGAAAACACAACAGGGAGGGAAAATTTTGCAAAATTGTACTGGAAAACACAATGCTGTTAAAGAATGAACTATTGCATATTCATCCAATATTTCAGGAAAGACATCATGGGGAATCAATTCTGAACTAAAAAACATCCACCTCTGCAGCACTGCCCATAAATGTAGTGCAGATATATTTATCTGACTTGTACACAAGCGTTGACATGGTTAGTCACAAATTTGCCAAATGTATGGATTTTCTGTCACATACTTTTGCATGTCCATTTTAAGGTAAAAAAATAAAAGAGGTGACAATGGACTAAAGTGATCAAATTTAAACTCACAAATATGCATTAAGAATAAGTTATGGATTGCAGCTTAACGTGCCTGAGGAGAACTGGCTTTCCCAGTTGAGCCTGGTTTCTCCAAAAGGTTTTCTCTCTGTTTATATGTCATTGGAGTTTTGGTTTCTTGCCACTGCTGACATTTAGCTTGGTTTTGCAAATTGTCAATATTGCTTTTAATATAATGATATAACTATAGTCTTAAATACTTTTCACATGATTTTTTAAATAATTGTTTTCACGCCCATTCTCTTTTCATTATGCAATGTTCAGATATTGTATGGTATTATTGCAAATTCCTTATGTATATTATACGGCTTAAAATTTTATCTTTTTTCTAAAGGCCATCTCCATGTTGGAACAGCATGTTTTGCTTAATATGATACCTGTCATCTATCTTGTTAAATGTCACAGTCTCAGAAAAAGTACATACCATTTTAAAAAGACTGTCTAAATACATTACCTTCTCAAAAAACATTAAGACAGGTATGAGCCTTCGCATGCAATTTAGGCATTTTTAATGCACATCCATTTCCTCAAATAGTTTAGATGTGTTGTAGTTATCATCAGTTCGGTCAACTTTATATTCATATACCAATTACAATCTTAGTATCACTACTTAGTTTTACTTAAATACATCTTATAATGAACAATACAATTAGCAATGATACCCTGTATTATGTATTCTATGTGTTATATATATTTCATAATTTTCCTGTTTTTAATTATATGTAAAGCTGCTTTGAAACAATGCAACATTTTAAAAAAGCTCTATATAAATAAATTTGAATTGAATACATACTCATGCTCGCACACACACATTAAAGGAATAGGCAGTTAATAAGCTTTTCTACACAGTCATTTAAGGTAAATTTCAAACATTCACAACTGGGACCTTCTGGGTTATCTTTAAATATTAATTTTAATGAAAGAAGAAATAATAATGCAAGTCAATGGTTTCTTTGAGCAGCACAGTGTATTATATACAGCATAGTTCATAGTGTGTACTCTGTTTTCTTTGTGTAGGTGAAAACAGCTAAATAGCTCTCCTAAACTGCTTCTCACTTCAGTAACCTATTTCCATCTGTTTTTTTTTTCATTTGTGGATGTAAACACTTTAGAACTTTATATTATATAGTGTTTCTCTTACATGAATAGAAAGTCTTTCTCATTCCCCAGCAATATTTCTTTCCTCAGGCTAATAAATCTAATAAAACACATTTAAAAGTACTAATTACAGAAACACACATACTCAGCAGAGGTATTATGTGGAGTGCGCAAGAGAAATGTGTAAGAGTTTAATGTACGTCAGTGTGTGTGTGTGTATGTGTGCATGTACAGTATGCGTGTTGGTCAAGAGTTGTCTACCACTTGGTGCGGCAGGGTGACAAAAGAGCTATTAATGAAAGAGCCTTGTTTTTCTCGTCCCTTTAGAAAATAGGTAAGCAGCTCTCCTTTCCCTTTAACAAATATTGGTCCCCTTCTCACAAAGCGGAAGCCATAATCCTTCAGGATGCAATAGCAGTCCTCCACCACCTGGAAAAGGCAGAGTGAGTTTAGCCAGCATTCCCTGCTCTCATAAAATCTCTTATTGGCCTATTCCAAATAGTGTTTTAATGTGGACTTGCAAATTTGGTCGATGCAAGTACATAAGACAAAATAATGTGTCATTTTTGATTTTGTCAAGTTTCAGATATGTTACTTTGTGCATAAGCTGCACTATGACTACAAAGTTGTTCTAAGTCTTTTGTAGGTGACAAACTTGCTGCCAGTTGGTGGTGCTATAACTGACTCACAATGGCCTCCTTTATGTCATCAGTCCCTAGGACCAAACATACAACTTAAGGTTTAATGAAATCACTTTAACGTACACAGAAGATAAAAGCCACTTCCTGTTTCTATTGTTTGCCATGCCATAAATTTATTGCATTAACATGGCAACATCGTTCAAGATATCAAAAACCCCTTATTTATCATCTTCAATGTCTTGACATGAAGCTTATCAAGTTTGGTGACAATCACTTGAAACGAGTTGCTCAGATCGGATGACATGAATTCCATAACTTTTTGTCACAAGTGTCTCTGGATGCTACATACAAAGTTTCGTGCAAATCAGACAGAAGCTGAAGAGGAGTTTAAAAAAAATAGTTTTTTTTTCCGTGATGACACACACCTTTTGTGACAATACACCAACGCGTGGCAAAGATACAGCCTCATGTCCAATTTAACAAAAATACTTTTTATCAAACAAACACCCTAGAAGGATTTAGAAAAAGTTGGTTTTTCAAAAAAATTAAAATGGCGGGAATATTTTTTATGATTGAAAATAACATAGTCATAAAAAGGATGTGTTTAAATCAGCGTGAAAAATGAAGTTTGTTTGTAGGACTTATGGTTTAAAAGTCCTGAAACTTTGAACTGTTGGTGGCACTACAGAGTTTATGGTAGAGACGAAATTTCATTCTGAAACATTTCAGACTGTCCTATATCTGTGTGCCAAATTTAATTATTTTCCTATGTATGGTACTATGGGATGCCATAGACTCAAGAGCAGAAGAACAATAGAAAAAACGAACAGTTTCAATAGAACGCCAACAGACACAATAGGTGTCTACGCATCCTCTTATTAATTAAACTAAGCTGGAACTACTAGTTTGGCTAATTTTAACTAGTGATTCCCTAACACCAATTATTTTTGATTACATTTAGTGAAGGTTTCTGGCTCCACATAAATGTTAGAACTAATTTTGAAAAACAAATTGTGTGGAAACTTCACCTGGATGTTTCCCATTACTCCTGTGGACTCCATGCGGCTGGCGACATTCACAGTGTTTCCCCAGATGTCAAAATGAGGTTTACGGGCCCCAATAACTCCAGCCAAAACAGCCCCTTTATTCAACCCTTTAGAAAGAAATCACATTATATGCATGACATCGAAAAGTATGCATAAGTATTGCATTTTTTGAGGAGCGTTTTTGAGGACAATATTAAAAAGCAATGAAAAATGTTTAATAGAAAAACTTTCAATTGAAAAATTACATTATAGTGGTTATGCGGTCAGTGTGTAAGACAGAAATGTGACGAACTGAAGATCAGAGCCCATTTGCATTATAAAGGGCATCCATAAGGGAAGGGATTTCTTTAAGAGCATTGCAACAAACGGCTTAACCGTCACCCTTATCTAAGTGTTAATGTTAAGCATTGCAGGTTAAATTTTGTCAAAACGGCAACGAAGAAGCGGTTGCTATAGCCGCCCACAGTAAACAGAGGCATGCAATCACACGTGATTTGACACGCTGGATAAGCGGGTTTCTCTCACACAAACAGCTACTTACAGTCTTTATAAACACATTGTACTGTACAGTATGTTTATTCATGTCACAGACACACAAATGGGAATGGGTACATACAAAGTAATCACTAGTGACTACAAAGAGACAGTGCATCGTTTTTATTCCGTTACACGGATATTTCCACCCTAAATGCTGCACTTACTGGCACCTATTATTAGTATAGATTATTGACACTGTTACAATGAAAATAAAACACCATAAATCAGGGAAAATCTGTGTTTTATTTAAGCCATCAAATGAAATCAGCCATGGTTTTTGACGCTTAAGGTAGCTGTTATTAAGTTCTTTGTGTTGCGCCCAGCTCTGCTGTGCTGTGGTTGCCTCAATCCTTCTATTACAGCATACACTCGCCTCCCAGCTCCCAGGCTGCAGAGGGAGCTGGGCAACTTGGA
>JAZGTJ010002275.1:0-43954 GCA_036877575.1 Botia almorhae | reverse complement strand
ACACACAGTATTAAGAACCAAGGGTGCCCAAACTTTTGCACAGGGCCATTTTAATAATTTCAGCCATATTTTTGTCTTGAGGAGTATATGTAAACATATTTTTTATGTAAAATGTCAACTCAGGACAGTACTTAATAAAAAATAACATGCTTTGGTATGATAACTCTTATTTTGTTGAAATTATTCACATTTTCACAGATTCTACAAGGGGTGCCTAAACTTTTGCATACCACTGTATCATATTGTGTGCCTGGCACACAATCAATACAGTTATAAGTTGAGCACAAAGCTTTGAAGTAAAGACAATATGCACACTTGGCTGCATATGGGCGACTTTCTTCACGCCGAATGACAGTAAAGTGTTTGCAAACATCCTCAGGCCAATGGAACTAAAGAATGCTGCTGCCAATGATAACATCCCATGAACAGCCTTATGATAAAGAAAGCTGTTGTTTTCCATTGAACGGAATTAAAGCTAAAGAGGAGACTTTTCTTTTATATTCATTATATGGACACAATGTATTAGCCTTTATGCACTGCAGAAACACAATGGTCAAAGCGCCATTTTATTTTAGTGGGACAAAGAAACCATGTGTCGCAAACAAAACCAACACAAATGGGCTTTAGCTTTGCAGGAAGGGTATCAAAACTTATTTTTTCTGAATGAATACTGCTGTAAAAATATAGATTCCACAGGGTATGAATTGAAAACCCTGTGAACTTAAGACTGCACCATGTCATGCATGCCCTAATAAAGAAGATTAAAGAAAAAGCCTTATATGGTAAATCATGACCATTAATGTTTACATGTGAAACTCTTGGATTATTTAAACAGTAAGTTTTTTTGTTTAGATTTTATAGTAGAACAATGCACTTCTTCAACACAACCAAACAATGAGATCATGGAAGCTGGACTGCCTGAACTTACAGCTCTGTAAATGCATTCAGAGTAAAAAGAAAGAAATAATGCAATTTAAAAGAGGAAAAACACAAATCCAGTGATGAACTCCAGAAACAGTCGGTCCTTGAGCATCTGCCCTTCTGTAAGGGTGGTCTTTGATATTTTCTTTGTTAGATCCATTAGGATCACATTACTGGGTTTTCACATAGGCATGCTTAACATACTAATCTACCAAGCTCACGCTGTGAACTGATTCCTAAAAAAGAAGAACATTTTGAAAAATAAATGCTGTGGTTGGAGAACACTGACTGACAAATAATAAAGTTGAATGCCAACTGTGGAAACATGAATTAACTTTGAGTTTTCTAAAGAGGCCCATTCTCCCACTAATCACAGAGGGCTTGCTAGCAGCCATAGACATTCTCCCTCCAGCATGAGGTTCTGCCCTCAGAGCAACTCATCAGTGCTTTATAATCTGTACCCATTGATTATGGATTTTCTTTTTGATCTGACAAATGTGATTCTTTATGATGTAAGTAAAGGGTATCGTTATTGACAAATATAGTTGTGTTGTCAAAGTAAATAAATATGCATAACAATATATTCATAAGCAGAATGGGTTTGGTTGTAATGCTAAAGATCATGTTTTGTTAGTTAATGTGGCACTAGGAGCACAGGATACTATGTAGTCAGTGTGAAATCACCCTAATTCACACACACACACACACACACACACACGGATCACTACCAAAAACTTAATAGAGTAAAAATTATCCATGTCCATTATCACATACTGTGAAAACAGATGGACAACACTGAGGTCAATCTGCTCACGGTTTGGAGCCCTAAATCATGGACAGTGGGTGGAGGACTATTCCTAGGATTATCTCCAATGTAGGGGGAGGGTTGCAGGTGAAGGTGGAATTAAAGGCTTTTCTCACCTTCTCACCAAAGAGTTTTAGAGACAAAGACCTAAAAGATGTTTTGAGATAAACATATGTACATGCAGCAACTGTTTTTGTGCGTTTGTGGTAGTGTTGTCAAAAATATTAATATTTCGATAAATATCAATATTAAAATATATATGAAACGGTACCTACACTAGTTTCCAGAAGTAGCGATACACTTATAGCAACCTAGCTTTGGCGCTTTCACTCTCTCCCTTATCTCCAACAGCGAGTTGACACAGCCCACGTGACTGCAGTGCCCGTCTTGTCTCATTTGCTCATTAAATAGCGTTAGTGAGTAAGATGCGAGTTTAGGGCTGCGATCGGCTTTGGTTGAGAAAGAACACCGCAGAAGTGCTGTCTGCAACTATTTTGGATTTGAGGCAAATGAACGCGGAAAGGCAAAAGACACAAGGCAAGCCAATATGCAAGTGTTGTTACAAAGCAGTGCTAACAAAAGGTGTTATAAAATTTGTTAACAAATATCTATTCCCACTAATTTAAGCACTTTATTGGTTTTTGAATGTTTACCATCTAAAAGCCTTTAAAACAAGTGCACTACCTCAAGATGTTTTTGTTAATGTAAATTATACCTCATTGTCATGTTTTACACTTTTGTCTTAAACATATTAAACATATACTTACATATACTAACATAAACAAAAAAATAACATTTTACACCCTTAACGCTGTGGCAGCATTTTTTCCCCAGTGGTATCGAATATCGATATTTTTCAAGGTATTGTATGAAGTTAAAAATTCCAGTATTGTGAGAACACTAGTTTGTGGACAGTTCTATAAATTTATGGACATTTCAATTTTTGTTTTCTTCAGCAGTTAAATGTTCTACAACATCTTTATTTGATGACCCTTTCAAAACAACTTTGTCATTCCTCCACAATTTCATTATTAAACATTACAGTCTAAACAGTAATCTACAGAAAATGAACAAGAATCAGAGAAGGAATGAGAAAAATAGTAAAAGAGCTAAATACCATAGTAAGTAGAATAAGTACATACATTTTACATTTTCCAAATTAAATGTGGCATTTGCAGCAAATATCATCTGATTATTTTATATGTCAGTAATTAAAAGCATCTGTGGTCCCTCATACACATTGTCCATCAAAGCACATATTTGGCCAGAAAACAAAACACAATTGAATTATGATTCTAGACCATTTAATAAACAACATAACCCCAGCCTCAGAGTAGTAGGAATAGAGCTAAACCACTGCAACAGGAAGAACACACTACATATGCTTCTCAATCCCCTCTTCAGCTGAACTACACATTCTGCAACTGGTCTTTGACAGGTTGTGAGGATTTATGACCCTCACCTTGAACACCTTGAAGTCCTAAGGGCTGTGTTCTCAGCCTTGTTCACATTGCTCTACTGTCTGTAGTATTACAAATTATGTCAGTGTTGGTACTTTGGGTACTTATGTGTTTATTACTTTATAACCTTTGTTCAATGCCCCATCCTTTAAGTTCACAATACACTTAATTTTGTTCCATCTTCTATGGATAATAAACCAACTTTGACATGGCTTTGAAGAGCATCTTAAAGTGCTATAAAACTTTTACCTCTCTATCGCCATCTCTGTTTGAAATACAAAATAGCAAGTTACTTGCACAGTTATTGCAAGAACAAGCTACAAATACTCCACCACCCTTAACACTCACACATGCAATACAGTAGTCGGGTACATGACGTAACCATACAGTTAAGTGACGTCAAACTGACATTTCTTATCGAACCTGACAGCTCACATTTATTATTATAAACTTACCATTGTGAATCAGAGAAAGTCAAGGAAAAATGTTTTTGTAATTATACATTTAATTATTTAGTTATTTTTCAAATACCAATTTTATCCCCAAAAACAGAACATTTGCTCCATAAATGGTGACTTGCTTGAGGTTGCAAAAAGAACCACAACAACTTAGTACTCCACATTGTGCTTTTTTCTAGTGGATATCTAGTGTTATCCCTATAAGAACTATGGATCTTATAGGCTTTTAACTGCTATGCTTCTGTATATATGGCCATTTGACAACAAGGTAGGCAGAACATCTGAGCAGAACTGATGTCAATGCATTATGAGTGTTGTGCTGTTTAGCAACCTTTGTTTTTCTGTACCTACTGGCCAACACGGGCCACCTTCCTCCAGAAGATCATATGACCACAGACTACTGAACACCCTAATCCATGGCTATAACCACACATTGTGTTTGTTTGAATAAAGAAACAGATGTTATACTTCACACCATCACAACCTGAGGAAGCACAGAGAATGCCATTATGCAGTGAACCTGTTTTTCTGTTCACATGACAGTAAAGACTTAAAACAAAAACTGACATAAAAGACATAAAAGGTGAATGGCCTATTCACTCTTTGAAATGGTTTTATAAAGCAGGATATAATAATATGTTTATTATATTAAAAATAGCTCACAGTCATAATGGGGTGTATGTCATATTGGATATTTGACAGCATTAAAACAATAAATTAACCTTTTTATCCAACAAAACAGGCAATAAAAACCTGATCTGACTGTAACTACTTTCCTCCTTAACACTTATTCTGGATACATGTCACATCTGAATAAAGTTCCTCTAATGCTTTTTCTCACCTATCAAAAGTGGGATTTGAATCAATTTATTTTTCTGGTTCTAGTCAAGAATTTAACATAAGGAAAGAGTTTCTGGAGCCGTGAAGTCTGGAACCCACCCCACACCTGCCAGCTCATTCAGTCCTGTCAGCAGACACATGCAGAAAGCCTCCCTGATCCCCAACTACAAAACACTGTGTGTTCTTTACATCTCACAAAACAACAAGCGCTTTGTGGTTTACAACCCAAAATAGCCATTGAACCTCAAAAATACAAACATCTTTAGATTTTTCCAGAAAGACTTGACAGGTGTTTTTAAAACCGTTTCTTGGCAGCAGATGGTTTTGCTTAAGGATACAGAAATTCTGAGCTGTTCAAGGAAAGTGACTTTAGGACCATAATATCCTTCACAAAATAATTTGGTCAATAGAAAAGTGTGTATGTTAACATGGAAAAATGAAGTATGGTTTTTACTTGCTACAAAAAATTATGGGTATAGTATTAAAACCATTACTCTTTGTTCTCCAGCTGGACATGTGGCTCACAGGGTTTGGTGAGGTAATCTATTGGGAATGCTTCTTTAAGCAAACTCCAAATACAGTTAAACAGTTTCTGTCATGTAGAGACTTGACTTAAAGCAACAGCACAAACAATCCAGCCATCACACTTGAACAGAAAAAAATAAAGACTAAGATGATTTCAAATGTCCTGGAGGGATGTTTCCAGCATGAAAGATTGGTTTTACTTTTCAGATATGATAGAACAAGCCTTGTATTTGAAGGCTTGTTCGTATTTGAAAAGAACCAAACAGTAAACCAGTTTTAAAATAGGAGGGGGCATTTCCCAGGCCAATGTGTAAGAACCCTGGGGGGTGTGAGGGCAAAGCAGCAGTGTAGTATATGCAGATGTCAGAGGTGAGCCACTGTAGGAGTGAGACCCCCTCATTCAGATTCATTCATTGATTCTTCGTTCTCATCGAGGACAATGAGATGCACTTACTGAGGGCTCTCATATGTAAATGAAACCCTACACAGGGTACAATTCATCAAGTACCCATACTTGCCATGAAGACCAATATAGTGATGGCCATCCATCCACAAATGAATGGTTGCTGTCGCCGCAATTTACAACGATGCCAAAAAGGACTAAAATATAGCACCAACCCTTCTACCATTTTCAACAGAAGCTCAAAATATGCTCATTTTAGAACAATTCACTGGCAACGCATCTGAATTTTCAGTTTTTATGCAGTTTCAAGTTAAGGTTTAAGACAACTTTAATAAACGCAGATTCATTGGCTGACTTTACTTTTAAAATATACTTAAATTAAATTACCTTAAATTAAATACAATTTAATATTTCAATTAATATAGATTAAAACAACAAGAATTAGTATAGATTTTAAAAAACAAACAAATCTGCTTAAACCTGCCATTTTAAGAATGGGAAAGCTAAGGAATAATGTACTTCAGAAAATTTTCAAAGCATTTTAAGTGTTGAATGCAACCTTTTTATAGCGTAAACGGAGTTCTTACCAACCACTCTGTTGTAAACATTAATGACTTCTGAATAAAGTCTAGATTAGACAACATAAGAGGTCATCAGCATGCTCTCAGAGGTGTTAGTGTAGACACATGGAAACAGACTGCATCAGTGAGTGCCCTTACAAAACAAGTGACATAATACTGATGCAAACCCCTCTGATGGCAGATGTCAACAGGCTAAACCCTTCACATCTGGCCAAGTTTTCTTTAATCCATCTGACACTATCCAGGCAGGAGTAAAACTTTCTCTATCTTTTAGAAGTCTAAACCTATAGTAAATGTACCTATAACCTATAGCAGTTCCTTATTTAGTCAAAAAAAAAAATTACCTGAACAATTCTGCCATTATATACTCACTTACATTGCAGATTTACCAGGGACTTTAATGCTCCAAAACAAGAGTCCTTATAAATGTCATTAAAATCATTACATCAGCTTAATCCCAACATCTGTAATAAACCTGCATCCACATCCTGAATAAACAGTGTCAAAGCTAAACATTACCGAATCAGTCTGTGAAGAGCTGTGTGACATTTCTTCAAACACTTCTCCTTTTATGTACTTTTGAAAATGAACAGCATACTGGTTTTGGTCAGACATGAAGGATATTAAATAATGACAGAAATTTTAGGTAAACAATTTCTTTAAATTCCGTTAAACATCAACCCGGCCCAGCAAACAAAATAGTCAAGACTGTGGTTTGCAACATCAAACTATAGAAGGACATAAGAGCAAGACTGTTTTGAACTCAAAAAGAGTACCATCACTTAACTATAGTTTTCATAGACATTTTTTATGCTCCATACCTGCATGTAGATAGTCACTTGTTTTCTCTCCAACTAGATACGAAAATGAAACATCCATGTAAGATCATGCACTCTAGGCTAAGGAAAGTCTGGCTGCCTGAAGTTCCAGTAGCAGTCACCACATGCATGCTGGGGAGGCTTCATAACGAGTGGCATTACCAGTCTTGCTTTAGGGCAACTTCAATACATAAAAAAGTAGTGAGAGGAAGTAACTACAAGCAGTAGTTTCTTTGTGAGAGAAGAGGGAGAAAGAACAATGTGCACTGTGCCATAAGTTTACAATGATTTCACAATGTTATAAGGGGACATATTTGTTTCCAAAACAGCTGGAAAACAGCTTTGACTTTGTTTGCTTGAGATACAGGCTAGCTGAAGTTCAGATTAGAAATCTGCACACAGGAAAACAGCTGCTGTAAGTTTTCAATGTACTACACATCACATTCGAAAACATTACGTTCCCTGAAAAATAGTCTATTACGGTTCTAATATACATCTGACAGCTAGTTTTATCATTTACTTTGCATCCAACCGATCAAAATAGCACAAAGACCAATATTTTACTTTTATTTAAATTTAGGCAAATCCAAATTCATGAACTCTTTTGCCATCCTTATCTCAAAATTTATGCAAAGAACTTTATGTAAGCCACATAACCTGCTGACACAGTGTTTTGCATAAAAAGATGGATAATATACAAATGTTAATTTACACCCCAAAATTGTAATCTTTTCTTGAAATTAGCTTTCCTTCCTTAACCTTTGCTCAACAGTTCTGCATGAGATGTACAGATGTAATCCCCCAGATAAAAATCCAATCTGGAGGGGTTGGTTAAGTCTTGTGGTCTCCCTCTGGACGAGCCATCCAGTGCTGTCAGGCAACGTGCCACATGCTGTCCAGCCTACCCAAAAACAACAACTGTACCACAACCCAATGGCACGCCCCTGCTCCTTGTCTCACCATTCTCTTGGAATCGCACGATCACTGTCTTTTTTGTAGTATGGACACACTGCTGTTCACTTTTTCCATCACAGCCACTCTGCTGGGCTGCTGGTGAGCAGCCATGTGTGCTACAATACTTGTGAAGCAGTAGGAGAAAACTCTGTAAAAGGACTGTGTGGCTTTAAAGGAATAGTTTATTGAAAAATGAAAACTCTGTCATTGTTTACTCGATCTCATTTTGCTTCAAACTCTTATTACTTTCTTCCATGTATCAAAAAAGAAGTTATGCTAAATGCTACAGACTGACAGCCTCATTCATCTTCCACATTCATTGCATGAGAAAAGAGTAGCATCAGAATTTTTCAAAATATCTTCTTTCATGTTGAACAGATGAAAGTACTATGGTGTTGGTATGACATGATGCTTTCATTTTTAAGGTCACGTTGCAGATTGGCACTGATAATATACAGACATCTAACACTCTGGCTGAAACCTATTTCACCTTCAGAGTTTTTAAATGTATTAGTCCATGAAGGTGTATATGAAAATGTGTTGACAATCAGCCAACAAAACAGTAGAAGAGAATCCTTTGGCTAGCAACTAATGAGCGCAATGTGAAGCAGTTATTTAATCTTCTGTCACAATTTAATGCAGTTTATTTCTATTTGGGATTGTTTCTTACCTTAAATGGTACTTTTGAAACTGCATCCACTATGAAACACTGCCCTTTTTAAACAGGGGCCATTGTTTACATTAGATCACTGGATATTTATTCTTTTCCCAGTGGAATAGGAACAATGGTAAAACGGTAATGGGAGGTCTGAATGGTGACTGCCGCGACTAACAACACTGTGCAATTCTCCCATCTCAGCAGAAACAGAAACAAACAAAAGGAGGAGAAATACTCACACAAGTGAATACTTCCGACGGCTATACACGTATACTGATGTCAGTCTGGAGGTAAAGTTCCAACTGCAGCGGGTACACATGGCCGCGCACAGCAACGCGTAAAAAAACCGTAGAAACAATACACATCTAATATTCACACTTAAAATAAATGAGTGAAATCTCGCAGGAGCACATCTCTGTTAGTAAGGAGTCCATGTCCATAGTCTACTGCCAAAACTAGGCACCAGTTCGCGTTTTCTTTGGGATTTTTGATGTGGTTCGTAGTAAGAGCTTCCACGAAGGTTTTGGATGAAGAAGCGCCATTAAATAAAATGAATCAATAAGAGGAACTAATACTCTTCTTATTGATGCTAATAGACTTCTATCCTGGAACCGCTCTACATGCTTTAATGAACTATGAGCAATATAGTGAACGCCATGACTTGTAAACCACTGGCTGAGTTTAAAGTTTAAAAACGTTGCAATATGACAAATGTGAAATAAATTACTGACTTAGTTAAGGAAAGGGGAATTCATCATAAAGTCCAGAAACGTGGACTTGCGCTTTTTAGTAATACCAGTGTAAATCGCTGTTAGTCAACATTAATGTCTTGGGGAAAACAGTTACAGCACAAAAACAGCGTAGCTTCATGCAAAAGTTCGATCTGTAAGTTTGGTAAAAGTTGAAAACTAAACAAACTAAAACTTACCATTAATTGCATTTAAGATATAACACCAGACAGTATTTCCATACGACTTGAATTGTAATCCCCATCAATAAATCCTTTGAAAATAACAGGTCGGGTCATCATTCATTAATTCAGTTATTAAAATTGAATAAAGAATACCACATTAACCAACTTATCTGTTTTTGTCTACTCTTTATGGTAAGAAATGGACTATCTTTTGGTCAAGTTTGACAAGTCTTTCACAAAGGTTAGAGCAAAAGCTATGTATGGGTAAGGTTTTAACACATGCATGCGATTCGCCGTGGATAATGACGTAAAAGTGGGAGGAGCATCCGCGCCATGGTTTTGGTTTAATATACTCCAGTTTAATTATATACTGTAATCACAACGTCTATAAACGCAAAGCAGTTGTTAAACATCTTGTGGTATAATACTTTATCAATAAAATTTTATTAAAGGTGTTTTTTAATGTTTATTTAAACTTTTAACTTTTTTTCTCACAAATGATGTTCATTCTCTATATCTCCGGATTTAAACTATAAATTACAACCTTTTGGAATCCCCACCTAAAGTTTGTCTGAGCGTGGAAAATCAGATAATAAAAGCCAAAGATTAAGATTCTTAACTGCTCCTGGACCAGACTTGCCCTGCCTTTAGGCATATAATTGCCTCATACCAAGAACGTTAACAGTCAAAGCGCTTTGTCACGTGTATGTATTCAATACTTTTAATTAGCTGTAAGAAAATGCTATGACAATTTGTATAAAACGGGAACAAGAAAAAAATCTCAAAATAAAACTGCCTTGATGTAGCAACCTACAATTATTTATTATTATTTACTCTCAAACATACTTTACCTGTACACTGAAAACCTTAATAAGTTGTCTTTACTGATTTCCCTTAATTTGACTGAGTAATGATCTCCTTAAAACTTGTATACTTAAGTTCGGTTAACTTGATGCTTATGTCAGTTGAACTTATTCAGGCAAAAAGGCTTATGGGTATTCCTCAAAGTATGTGGTACTTATAGTTTTAAGTACATTGCAGTTGAATATTTAAGTGTATGGTTAACAGTGGTTTTGTAGGTTAACAAGTTAAACGAACTAAGATTTTTAATTTATAGGTCCAAAACGCAAAATTTGAGTTACTGTTTAGTCATTATTACTTGTTTCTTTAAGTACATTAAGTACATTTATTTGTTAGCTTTAGTTTTGCTTGATTCCATCATCCTGCATGTGATGTTACTTATGTAATTGAATGTTTGGAGATGGAGATACAATCCCTAACATTATTGGCCACAAACCTTGGTTTATCAACAGATATGTAATGTTCAGAATGCTGTTGTGCGACTATTATACTTTACAACTGCAGAAGGCCATAGAAATGAGGTATATATAGGCATTCTTGGGCCCAGGTGCTTTTGATTTAGGAGGCGCTTATGTGCCTTTAGGTCATTTATTATTCCAGGGGAAGCAAAATTAACTTTGAAGACAGTGTTGCACTCTAACTGTTGGACACCCACAGGTTGGTCCTGCCAAGTTAAGGAGAGACATTTCGCCATTTGAGGGATAAATTTCATCATAAAGGAAAATGTTGAAATGTAATATATTAATGCAACAGTATGAAAAGGCATACAGTGCCTTCAGAGGCTTTCCACTCCCTTACTTCCAAATTTTAACATATTTTACTAACAATAAATGTTACTAACAATAAATAACACAAAGCATTTGCCCCTCTTCTCACTGACTTAATGGATTAGGATATTCATTTTTCTGTATGTTTTTGGCTATTATTAGACTAGAAAATGAATTTCCAGAGATATGTAGATAATGCAATGTTAGGAAGAACCTGTACTCCATTTGATTGCCTTTTACTTCAATAAAGTTTTATATTCCTCCAGTGCTTGGCTGTATCAGGTGCTGTATTTTCTTCCAAAATGTTTCAAGAGATGTCACATGGTTTCTAGCAAACTCCAGACATGGAGGTTTGCCTTTCTAGGCATTTTACCAAAGAAGTCACCGACGTGCTGATAAGATTTAATGTTTATATCTGGACAGCTTTTATTTCAGGCTTTATTTTATCTCAGTAACCTGTCAATCTTGACCTATTGACAACTGCACTTCCTTTGGCAAATGAACTTCTTGTCCTGTTGTTTAGTTTCATAAGACAATCTATTATTAGTAATGTCTGGGTTGTCTTTTTTGTTTTGGTAATTTCTGTGCAGTTCACTATGCTGCTATGTTAGTTTAAAGCTGCTGTTTGTATAACCTTTCCAAGTGCTTTATACAATATTCCCATCATTAAGTTCTATAGGTAACTTCTTGCTCTTCGACGCAGCAGAACCTTGTTATGACACATCACAAATTTAAAGATATTTATTGTGCAATCAAGCAATTAAACACAGTTGTATGTAAAGCCTCCATAAGAGCTTTGTCAAAACAAACTAATAATTTTTCTATCAATAAAGCTGTCACCAAGTATTTCTTGTGTCCTCACTACATATATTTCACAACATTGGCAAGAATCTTGTCTGCGACTCATCAGTTTTATGCAGTTCAATTAGTTACCAAGATGACCCAAAGCGATTTAGTTTTAAAAGTTTGTATATATCAACCACATTTCCATGAATGTATGAATTTTTAAAATTTTAAAGTCACTAAATATAACAGAATCATCTCAGTTAAGAGGAAGAGCTGCGTTTTAAAAACAGAAAATAAGGTTTATTCACAGAATAAGCCATTATAATCACACTCACTTCATCATGCATGCAACATTGCCCAGAGAGAATATGCACCTCAAATACTTTCCCTTTATGGAAAGAGAGATTTTTACATAACTCTGAGTCATATTTAACAAGGCCAAGGCAACATTTTTCGACCATATGAAAGAAAGGTGTTACGCTCACATTTGACCCTTCGGCTGAACATTTTCTTTCAATGTTGCGAGATGTGCTCAGCTGACATTTTAATGCAGTGATGCTATTGTGTGAGCAGACATGAAACAATCTTACTCAACAGCTGGCTGGATGGCCAGATGCCTGCAGACACCAGACAGCACACCAAGGCCAGGCACAAGAATAGACCATGGTGTTAGTAAACAAACATTCACTGCTATGGGAAAGTACCAATAAAAGACTGATTTTTAAGTAGTAATAAAACGGTTACTTAATGAGGTAAAAACAAACCTTTCTAAATGAACTTTCTGGCTTTTTGGACCACTGTAAAGGTTCTCGATATGTACGTGTCTTAAGACATACAGATGTATGTGTTATGAAGCTGAGGGTAAAATTCAAGAAAACATTGCCAGCAATCCTAAACCAACAGGCATTGATTTATTGCCGAAAACCTAATTAGTGGTTGTATAACGCTGTCTGATTAACTTTCCGATGTCATTGCAGTGAAAGCAGTGCCCACAAGCAGAGCTTGTGTACAAATATTTTACATGAATGTACGCAAAAAACCTAGATCCCTAGAAAAATCTCATTCCACAAATCTCACTTAAATCTTTCCAAAAAAAGGAAACGATGATGTATGACGCACTTTCAAGACCATATCGTTTATTTCACTGTAGTAAGAAAGTATATACATTGGGCTTCTTCTTTATAGTGAGTTCTAAAGCTACACATGTGAATTTAATTTTCTTTTACTCTTAATTTTCTTTTAGACATTTTTTTAACATCTGAAAACTCCCCCGTGTCGACTTTTCCAAACTGGTGGATTTCCCAAAACCATCGCTACATACAATAAACTACATTTACCATCATTGTGAACTAAACAAAGGGCAAAATGAAAGCATGTTGATTTAAATTATTGCTATTAAAATGAATTAAAAAAATAAACACACTGGAATATAATTAAGCAAAGCCATTACTGATGTAATCAGTAATCATGAAATAATAATATTAAGACATGCTTGTGCTACTTTTTCCATGCCAGGCAAAATTATGAAGACTGGTACAGTTTGCTCATGTGCTAAGCAGCAGGTATACACTACATACATATGTAACTACAATCCTGCTTATGTACTGCTTTCTGCTTCTAATGATAATAAAATTCTATCAAAAATATACTGATTCAAGAAAATGGAGGAATCTGTTCTTACATATAAATCACATTTTTAAAGGTTATGAGTTTTCAGTCCTAGGTTTAAGAGTGCATGATAATGCCAGTATTATCTTCAGACATTCAAAACTCCACCACAAAACGTTTTCCTCTTACAAAGTTAGTAAATAAAATTAGTTAGTAAAGAAAAATGACACTGTGTGCCATACAAATGTTTATTTTCAAAAAGCAAAACCCCCTTAAAATCAAATTCTTGTGGTCCATTTAGTTTCAGGTAGGTATATACAAATGAAATGGAGAGCATTTTTAATCTCTATAGACTTCTGAATCGAGATCCCTTAACGCCACATCACAAATAGCTACAGTACATATTGCATCTCAACAGCCACCCATTCTATTACCAATCTCAGGCACATTAAAGTACATTTTAGTCCAGTTTGTAAATAACAAAAGAAAGTTAATAAGAAGGTTTTAGAACTCATGATAATAAGTGGGTAAAGTCTGAGAGGTAGAGTTTTTAGGGCAGAAAAGAGTCTGGATGGTATCATTATGGTGGTAGCAAGACCCTGCAGAAATGGAATTCTGGCCTGCAAAATAACACAAGCTCTCTGTTCAAATACAACATGACCACTTAACGTTGACTAACTAATCCCTTTGCTTATAAACTGTCAAACCTCTCCCATCCATGTCTGCCTGATGGCCTACAGTTAGTTTCCTCTCTGTGTGTTTGGATTTCAATGCTGTTTGGACAGAAATCGCTACACACGTGAGCTGCTTTCTTTATTTCAGTTGTGTAAACGTGAAGCTGATGTTAGCGGCATTTGCCTAGACATGTACTGAACATCTGACATCAGAAGAGGAGTTCTTGATAATCTTTTTGGTTTCTTTTCAAGCTCCATTATCAATATGAAAATGTGGAATGAACATGTTGCATTAAAATATATGATACACTGCAGTGTACTTTATTTTCTTGTACATCTGTTCAGCTGTATCAAAGGCAGATACCGTAGTGTATGTACACACAACTTTTATCACATATTGCAATTACAATGAATCAAGTCCAATTCAATAGGCATGAAACTGAAGACCAAGCAATTAAAAAACCAAGTAAAAATAAATCCCTATTATTTTCACTGTAAAATCTGTTAGATGTCAAGGCAAGAAAATAACAACAACAAGACATTTTGTTTAGTGATGCGATAGGTAAATGTTGCAACAGAATATGGTGAATAGGTACATAACTGCATTCAACTGAACAAACAAAGGACAAATCAAATTTGCACACAAATTTGAAGAGAGCAACAAAAGAGAGCTACTTGTTGGTTAATCTTGTGGAGAGAGGAGCGAGAAAGTGAGATATATATATATATATATATACAAGAAATGAAAAGTCCAGTTTGTCAAACTAAACTTCTCACTGTTTCTCAAACCTGCTGTTACCAATCCAACTGTTAATTTTTGTGTCATTCGTTTACCAGAGCTGAACCGGCTTCATTTGGTGAAGGCAGCAACCACAGCCCAGAGCAGCTCGTTGGTGTTCGTCTTCATGCTTTCACCCTCAGGTTCCAGGTCCAGCAGCTGTCGTACTCTCTTCATGGCCAGATCATACCGGTCATCCAGCAACGGGGCGAATGCGTTCTCTAGGACATCAGAGGAATGGGCTAGGAAAATAAGGGCCAGAAGACGCTTGTCCATTCGTTGAGGGTCATTCACCCACTTATCCAGCACAGCCTCTTGCACCTTCTTAATAAGGCGCTGTTTAATATTATCGTTGGTGAGCGGGTGCGTTGTCATGTCAAAGAGAAGAAAGTTCTGTTTCTCAGTGGTGAGGACGCCCTTCTCTACGAGGTTCTTGGCCAGGCGCTCTCGGACGTTACGCAGTTGATAATGAAGTTTCAGTGGGTTCCATGTCTCGCCTGCAAAAAACACAAAAAATTTCAGCTCAAATTTCTGCTTATATTCACCAATTCTTTGACAGAAACTAACACTGAATTAATAGTTCCCCTCAAAATAAAACTTCTCTCATGTATCTCATGTATTGATCACTTAGTAAGCTCAAAAGCTTTAATTGTTTTCTTTCACAAATGTATCGTTCCACTTTTAAAGACATTAACAAAATGAAGTCATATGGATTACTTTCATGATGATGGCTGCGCTTTTTTAAAACTGCAAAATCTCTTGTTTGATATTATTTACTCTAATTGTGTTGAGCTGATGAGAAAGTCAATTACACATGGGATAGCATGAGGGTGGGTAAATTATGAGAGAATGTTTGTCATTTCTGGATGAAATACTTAATAGTTATACCATAGACACATAACCTTGTGAAACCCAAGTGTTTCTGGTTTCTCATTCCCTGGCCTAGAGAGACATTTTTCTTATTTTTTCCCTTCTACTCCAATGACGTCATATATTATGATTTTTTTTACTAAAACATACAATACTATAAAAAGAAACAAAAAAATAATAACAACTGACAGAAAAACGACCATAACAGCTGTTAAAAAGTCAGGTTTAAAAGGTACAGCTCTCATAAGGGCTGTATATTTGTGAAATTGTACTCTCAAGAACAGCTCAAGTAATAACATATCAGGCTTTCTCCTGCTTGTGCAATGTGCAATTGTTGCCAACTTTCAAATGAGCAGGTTCGTTTATCTAAATCTAACAAATGATGGAAGATGTCATCACTATTCAGAACACTGCAGGACAAGGCCAGGGGAAAGATATGAGTGCTTTCTTTGAATGACCCTCACTGTTCTTAAAAATGCCATTTTTTATTCCTCACTGCTCTTGAAAAATGCCATTTTTCATTCTGTTTACTGACTAGACAGCTGCCTTGAACCCTCTTATATCACAATGGTCTCTGAACAGTCGCAGAGCAAAGAAAAAAGCTCTGCATAACTTGTATGTGGAAACTGTACTTGTTTTTGTTTTTAAACATGTGTTTATTAATAAATATGAGTCATTATTTTAATATTAGTTTTCATAGGCTTTCTTCTAGATTGCAGCAGATTTAGGCATTTCAAAAAGTATCTACTGAAATAAATCTTTGATGCAGTCCACTGAGCACTACCAAACTCAGTCTGGAACCCACTCAGCACTGTTCAAGCAGAGAATCACAGACATCTCAGGATCAAAGCAGGCTGTGGTGGAGCATTTGCTAGTCATCAACCTGCTGTAATTCAAGGCTCTGATGTAATTCTGAGCAGACTTCTACACTTTTTCTAAATGAGGATGGCAGGTTCTGCTCTCAGACTCTCTGATCTCACCCTCTGACCCCTTTGGCTCTCCATCCTGAGTCCAATTTCCAACTGAACTCATAGGAGGTACCAGAAATCAGCCATCTTACGATTTTTCATATGTTCCATGTGCACCAGGTTAAGAATATTTGGCAGCAAATGTTGGTATAAAGAGTTGGATTCAATAAAATATAATTTGTAGTTTAATTCTAATCTAACCTAAGAAATACTAAACCCACAGAGTTTGTGGCAGAGCAACACTTTATGCAGATAAAGGACAGAAAATAAACAGACGTTAAAAGTAATAGGTTTAAGCTGTTAAAGACTGGTCAATACAGAAGTAATCAGAATAAACTACAAGATTGGGAAACTCAAAAGATCTGTGCAGGACTCACCACTGAGTAACTCAATCCAGCTCTGCACAGTCTCAGGGGGCTGTGTGTCTTTAATGTGCTTCAGAGCCTCGTCTAACAGCACGTCCCCCGTCGGAGCATCTGACTTACATATAACCTGAGAAACAAAATGAGAAATGTCGCTCAACATAATAAAGATCTAAACATTAAATGCACAACAGCACCTGATAAATCAGAGAGAGAATTTATGGGAATAAATATAATGTAAAGGCGATGCATTCCTTAATCTTAAAACAAAAAGGCTTTAGTTCATATTTAAAAGAAAATGCAATTTTCAGGGTTACATCAAAGACCAGTAATAAAGAATTGTCAGAGCTGCCAACACCAACCACACATTTGATAACAAAGGGCTCCCTCTTGTGGTAGAAACTGTCCTGCGCATGTTAAGTGTACCGACACCAGAGTGCTATATTGCACACACACACACACACACACACGCAACAACAACAAACACCAGAGTGCTACATTTCACACACTCATAAAAATATAATCTGAGTTTATCAAGACCTTCACAGATTTACTTTAGAATAATGACAAGACAACAGTGCTAATCTGCATTAGTAGGGAAGTGAATGTGACCCCTTTACCATTAGTTCATCTTAATGCTGTCCTTTGTAATATTTTAATGTTTAGTCAAAATATTGAGGTTTACTATTCTACTTCAATCTGTGAATGTTAAAAGTATAGCTCACTTTTAAATGAAAATTTTCATCTCCTCCAAATGTTGCATATCAAACTCCAAGCAGCGTGTAATATGTTTTCTAACCTTGACCTTGATTATGTGCATTGTGACAGTGTAAAAGTATCTTTTATGGTACTTTTTAGGGCTTAACAGCCACTAAGTCTCATACACTTTCATTATATGTATATGAACAGCCTGGACTCTCCTTTTATTTTTCATTGGGAAACATATTCGAGTTTAATGTTTTGAGCAACATGGCATATGGGAGATGATAATAATGTAGATGTTGGGGAAAGGAGAAGACTTCCAAAAAACATTTAACAATTGAAAAGGTCTTACCACATTTACGTCTTGGTTTACTTTTCACAGCATTAAATGCATATATAAAGAAAACCTTTTTATGTTTTTATTAAGAATTTTTACCACTCAACATGTACATTTGCATTCCAACTACACTACATACAATTTAACACTCAGTAATCTTGATCTCCCCTAACAATTCCACATTTCCAACATACATTAATAAATTAAGAAAATATATGCAATAATTTTCTTGTACAGAAACCCATATTTAGTCAATTAAAAATACACTTTGATAATTGCAAATATGGACTTAATTTGCAGAGCCACCCTTAAGTACAGAGCATCTGTACTTAAGGGTGTTCACTCTTGTACAGAGTAAACAAGAGACACTCTTGTTCCCTCTTGTACTCTTGTACAGAGTGAACATCTGTTTACTCAGTACACTTCACTCTGTGCTTGAAACAATGTTTGCTAATCATGTCCCAACCAAGTCAAGACAAGTAAGTTAAGAAGTGGTGTTGTTAGGCAAACTGGAAACCATCTGATCATTTTTATATTATACTATATTTATATTATTATAAGTGTTATTATAAGTGTTTCTCTCACTTAAGTGTTTATTGCAGTGTAAACACTAGTGAGGAAGTTGAATAAAAGGGGGAATATCTGATCAAATACAGCAGCTAAACGGATCTCACCTTCCTGGCAAGCAGGCTTTTCCTCCTCATACCACAGGCCTCCAGCTGCAACCTTCCCCGTAAAGCCAACTCGATGAGCATGCAGCCCCGCAGGCCTGATGAAATGCAGTCATTCCAAAAGGAGGTGTAGCCCTTGCAAATAAACAGAGAGCAAGTCAGTAGACATTCCTCATTCAGAGCTTCAGTGTAGCTAAAACACGCACACATGTAGAGATGTTAAGCATAAATTTCACATCGTCTTGTTTTGTTCCTTGTGATGGAATAATTCCTCAGATGTGTAATGTCTCTGAAATACAATTCAGTATTTTATCATCCTGTCATTCAAATGTAAACTTCAGTTTAATGTTAAGTGATGCATGGCCAGTTTAGTTCAAATTCTAATGTATGAATTGAATGACAGCCAATTCAATTTAAAATATTGGCCAACTCTGAGGAACAGTTATGGAGCTTATTTGCAGTGTCATGTTTAGCAGTGGAAGTAAGCAACTGATCTCTCCATCAGTAACAAGGCCTGCTTTGTAAAGGGCCAGTCTCCCGTCCCAGAGACCACTACTGTGAAACAACTGGCCTCTTTTAAGGTGCTGGCAACATAGGAAACGCTCTGCACATGTGCATTACATGCAAAAATCCCAAGAATGCTGGAAGCGAAATTATCATCACTGTAAACTGCACTTATAACCTGCAAAATAACATGTTTTGTGTTGTTTGACGAGAGATGTTAAGTAGGAATTTTTTTGTTTATTGCTTGAGACCTATACTTTACATGAAGTGATTTTAACATAAATTGTAAATAATACAGTCCATGATTGCATGTCAAACACACCAATGTTGTGATTTAACAGCAACTCCCTGGAACATGTTTATATACACCATAGGTCAAAAGAAATAGTCATTTGGAAGTGTGCTTTTTCTGAAATGTGTGCGTGATGCATACAGGAGTCACTAGCTGTGAATACACTGATGTCATAGGTTAAGGACACTGACATCACTATATCTTGCCATTTAAACGTGTCATGCACTCCCAGATTTTTGAGCCAAGTATATAAGTATGTATATATATATAGTTAGGCTATTCCAGCAGATGCTTTGAAGACAAGTCAAGCACTCTTGACATTTTAGAGAACTGTGTTCTTTATCTTTGTTGCAACAGTTTAGGAAAGGGCCCAGTTCCATTTTAGCATGACAAAAGCTCTCTTTCAAAACTGTTACAACAAAGTTTAAAACGCAGAACTATCTACAATGCAATTAGAAGCTGTAGCATTAAGGTTTTCACTGGAAAAACCAAACATGTTTGTCCACGGTGTCCACATACTTTGGCTTTAGACACACATACAGAGTAAATACAATTATTTGATTGTTCCCTTGCTTACAGATTGACAACTGAAGCGAATTATGGCCAAGCCTAAACAACTTAATTTAATCTTTTATTTTGACTTTTTTTTTTTTACTAAATTACTAAAGTTCCTGCTGCAAACACAGTAAATGAGAATATAGCTTCTTTAAATTATAAAGCACTTACACTCAACAAAGGCCTGTTACACTTGTTGACATTATGTACACAAGATCCAATTCTGTTACATAAACATCCACGGTGTATAACTCCTCTCACATGGGAGAGGTGCTTAGATACTTGAGCTCTGTCAACAACACTGGACACTCACCCTACTAATGGCTGACACACAAGCAGATGATATTCCTGTCTTTCCATTGCAGCAGATCAGCGCTTATTTTAATAATATATTGTGTTAGTGTTACACTAATCACCTTTATTTTAATATTGACAATAACAACATATATTAACAAAGTCGTGTGACTTACAAAACATGTCAAGATCACCTTTAACATTATAATAAGATTAAAATTTGAAAAATATGTGAAAATTAAGTTTATTCTTAGGACCATTAAGATGTATTGCATTGTAACCTTATTTCCATGACAGCTAAGCACCCACCCAAAAATTCTCATTACTGTAATGTGTTCTAATTAAATTCTCATTTCAATAAAACATTTCTATTTTACTTCTAAAGTTTCTTTTCTTCAGTAAAAACAATTTCCTATTCTGTCTTTTTATTTTAGGGTGTAACATGGTATTTGATAGGATTTGTGAGATTCACTCAATACACAGAATGTTTGCACTGTAGAATTGAACATTTGCTGACAATATTTGAAATCCTCAAACTGATGCCAACCACAAACGTAAGCAAATCATAGTACTGGGATGGGTCATGTTAACTTTTAATCTATGGTTCCTGCTACGTTCCACGTAGATAGACAAACAAGAATTCATGACGTGGCCTGGGTGAAGGACTGTATGTGATATGTCAATATGAAAGTGCTTCTGTTCATTATGGAAAATGACAGTGGTGTAAAAACCAGGGAGCGCTGTGTGAACAGGCTGTGTGAATACACCCTTTCGATTAAAGACTCTGTGCTAATGAATAAACAAGTGCATTTTTGGTAAACCATTTAAAAAAATTCCAAACAACGTATTGTATATATAATTTTTTTGACAAATATTGTCTGTAGGAACTAGTCTCAAGTAAATAACCATTAAAGTCCAGGACATGTACATAAAATACATATAAAACAATCAGAGATTGTGGGCAAATCAACATACTAACATTTTCTACATAGCTATTTTAAAATCATTTTAATGGTGACCAACATTATTTTTTAAAGTTGGCAGGTTTCATTATAAATGGGCTGAGAGTCTTTATAGAGGCCAGACAATGGAACACAGTACAGTTGACTACCCATCATACATTTTAAGTAAGTGTCAACCAATACAGTTACAGCTGACATTTCACAACCAAACTGGTTAATTCTGAGCCTTATTTAATAATGATGGGCCTTTCTTTGCCTATTTATTTTAATGCATTCTAAATAATTGGTCAACGTTATTATTAGGACTAAAAATCGTGATTAGAGAAGCACTGATAGGATGTTTTGGCCAACAGCAAATTTAACAAACAACTATTGGCTTATTAAAAATATTTGTCACTATAGCACGTTTTAAACTGATCAAAAGTCAGCAGATAAATATCAGCAGCAGACACATCTGTGCATCTTTAGTTTTGTTTAATGATATTGGGGATGTGTGCCACACAAAATTTTGGCTTCTAAATTGTTTTTAGTACTTTTAGTACTGTTTTTAACTATAGACCCTACAAATTATGCCTATTTTAACACATTAAAACAGGGTTATCCAATATGGAGTTTGGATCCAACCCAAACATATATTAAACATAATTTTCAAGTAGTCCTAAAGATCCTGATGAGCAGGTTCGGGCGTGTTTGATTAGGGTTAAAGGTAAACTCTTGTATGACGCTGACCTCCAGGAGCAGAACTGGATGCCCCGCTTTACAGAATAAAAAGCAAACCTTAGATTGGTTCCAAAACATTTCTTCTTGGGATTCTGCTTAGTGTGGCTGGATTTACATGCCTCTTATTCACGATTATCTGGATATAGGTCATTGTGGGTTACAGGGACTGGGGTCTCCAAAGCCGTTCGTCACTGTCATTTTAAGCTTGAGGTGGACATAAAATGATAACGTCACAGCATCTTAATGTCACACGGATGACCATATGCTACAGTTAATGTTACACAATTAAAGGCACTTTATTGTTTTAAAGCCATTTTAAACCTCGTATTGATTTGTTATGATAGTTTGGTGGGTTTCTGAACTTCAGCTGCAGTTAAAGCTAACAGCTACATTGTAGCTGTGCAATAATGTAGTGCGATTTTAACAACGCCATCAAGTTTAAAATCGAAGAGGTAAAGGTAAAATAAGACGATCTTCAGAATTATCGCTAAAATGTTTAATTACAAACGATCAAGCGATCACGATGAGAGACAGCTGGCTAAACATCGACTACAGGCAATCACTTAAATCAAAACACAACCTCACGGTCCTTTAAACCCAGCAGCAGCACTTCCTCCATCAGAGTCAGTCTCGTTTCTTTAGAGTCGCCGCTGTCATCGTCGTCCGGCTCGTCTCCGCGGCGAGGCTCGTAGTCCTCATCGCCAGGTCCGCGCTCTCTGTCTGCGGCTGCGGCGCTGCGCGAAGCCTCGGTGCGCCTTTGCACCAGGCCGGAGCTCCGTTGGGTCAGAGTACTCATCTCTCAAACACGCTAAAACAAAACCTCCCTCCCAGACAACCCCTGTCTGAGGATAAACTGCCTTACTCAGTCCGATACATAAATGATTCCCGGGTGAATGGAGTAAAGGAAGGTGTAAATCGGGATTTATTTTAGAGGAGCGCCCTTCGAGATCTCAAGAACCGACGTACAGACGCCGATTCACTCAGTTTTAATATGGCGACCAGCCGTGACAAGAGCAGCTAGTGGATGTGGCGTCTCCACACTCAGGTTTCTGTCTCAAAACCTAGTGAGCTGCATAACTACACAGCATTACTAGGTTTTGTGGAATAGGCTGAAGTTGGCGTCATTATAAAATACTCGATAAAAGCATGAGTACAAGTGTGTTTCGTTTTGTTAATCCAAATTTTATCGAAACTTAGTATCTTCTTTATTTGTCTGTACTGTACTTTGATTGCAAAGCATTAAAATAGCCTTTTATTTTAGAGTGAATAGTATTTTGTTGGGCACAGAGCAATTTTTATGTAGAATGAAGTGCATATAAAAATATATAATTCTTACACGGAAATAACAGATAGTTTCTAAATAGGGTAAAATCTGTTTATAAACTATATTACAAGACTAAACTAAAACTGTGCACTTATAAAGTTGATTATAAAATAATTATGCACTAATAACTATTCTCAAAAACAAAAAGTGGCCAGGCAACATCTTAGATCAGTGCTCTTACATCAGTTTTCATTTATTACAGGCTTGCAATCTGCTATGGTTTTCTATACATACTATGTATAGAATACCATCTATACTATCTATACTAACCACACCCTATTAATTATACATTATTACCAAGATTAATTCCTTTTTTGTTGGTCGGTTGAAACCTTGTGTGCAAGTACTGACTGAAATCTTTCTGTACTTTTGTAATCTTGCACACTTGGTTGATAAATGTCTCATCGTAAGGACTAACACTTTGTTTCACCAATATCCTGTCCTCAGATTTTCTACATAATTGTGATTATATTATTATAAATTAGTACCACAGGCTAATGTTTTTTGATTAGCCATTTAAAATACCTATATATTTTTTTATTTAAAATATGTTACAACAGCTAATTAAGCAAAGTGAAGAAACAGCCATTTTACCCTTGGCCAAATACGAGCTACTAAATACATAATACAACAGAGCACTGTGTCTCTGAGACAGTGCTGAACTTGTGTATTGTTCAACACTTCCTGTTTCTTTAAGTTTGGGACTCCAAATAACCACCGAAAAAAATTGCAAAGAAAAGATACAATGAGAAGGAAAAATCTCTCAATTACACAAAAATAAACAATTATATACTCGAATAGTATAACAAGACATCTGGTGAAAACGATATCACATAGAAAAACAGTAGTTAGAGTCTGATCTTTGAATTCATTTCTAAATGAGAAAATAATGCAGACGTAGGCTGAAACTAATGCAGTGATAATTATATTCCTGTGGGTGGCTTCACAACATTTTGCTCGCTTCACCTTCTTTAGATCTCTTACCGGCAGGAAAAGCATATTTATATACTGTGCTAACACTAGCTACCGCTAAAGCTTTTAGCATTGCAGTGGTGTGTATGAATAATGTGCAGGATGCTGTGTAAATTGCGTTATCTAGAGATGCAAAATGTGATGTGATGAAAAAGGAAAATGCTAGGTGATGTTCCGTTAGCATACAAATGAACAAAATACCAAAACAAAAAGCTATCTAACAAAAGCTATCTTACATCCTGTAAAAGCCATCTTACATGCTTTCAGTACAGCAGGGCACATTCGCATTAGAGAAAAGCATATGTTACTTTACAAAAGGAGCCTCCTGCAACAAAGGCAGTTTAAGCACCAACAGCATAATTATAACATTATTTAATAACATATGGATATAATGTGAAAATATTCCCTGTTAAACCAAATTCACAACCTCATCTTCCTGACTGGCCAAGATGTCAGTAAGCACAATGCTTTGCAGCAGACCTGTAGGGATAATGGGCTTGAACGTTCGGTGGCGACTGTAAGTAAATGGGAACGATGACATGCGCCCTGACACACCAAATGAGAGAGGCCTGTGCTGAAGGTTTAAGCGATGATCATGTTTAGTAAATTGCATTGAGTCTCTCTGTTCCAGCACATGCTCTAAATCCTGCACCTGGCCCAGAAGTTCCATAAGCTTCGTTGTGATTGCCACGGATCCTCCACCTAGGATGTGTACCTCAGGTATCCAGCGCAAGTAGCGCTGCATCCAGAGGCGGATAGCTGGTCCATCCAGACACGGGAGCAGGAGGCCGTGATAGTCCAGAGGACGCTGCTGCCAGGACTCATAGAATTCACGGGTGGCTGTCACGGGGGAGTCAGGAGACACAATCCATCGACTGATACGCTTATTTCGTAATATCTTTTTAAGGCTGTCAGTCTCATCTTTAAAAAAGCCTTTTTTGGGTGGGGTTTTGAAAGCTGTGCTAGGTAAGGATAACTGTCGCTGGTGCTATAATTGCAAGTAAAAAAAAAATAATTTTAATTAGCAAAAATGATAATAAAGAAAAATACAGAGAAGTGTACAGTATTCATCATGCACATTCTCTGACCTTGGGCTTGTAAGGTTTGCGCAGGGCTTTCTCCTGTTTCAATTTCTCTGAGTACATGGGGTTGAGGAAGAAATTCTGGGCCTTGCTGTCAAACTGCAGAGACCAGTCCCACACTGCAGGGCAGCTCAGTGGGCCGCTTTGTGCTAGTGGTGACTCTACCTGCCAAGACAATTAAGGAGAGGCTGTTAGTGGGAGTCGTGTCCAACTGCGTCAGGCAGGCGGAGGCCACCAACTTCTGAGCACATGTACTGTAGACTAATAAAAACATTACAGAGGGCTGACCGTTTTCTTTATAGAGCAACTGTTTCTTACAGAGGTCTATAATGCTGGTCAACAGGTTAAAAGCAATGGGATATTTAAGAACAGTGCAGCAATGTGTCTGATTTACAGACGTAAAGACAAAATTTGCTCATCCACATTAAACCTTTATGCAATTCTTTATCTGTAAAATACAAAAAGCAGATATTTTGAAAAATGTTGTTTCGGACCCTATTGACTTTCATTGCGTGGACAAAGCACCAAGAAACTTTCTTCAAAATCACTTTAAGACAACTGAAACACCCAAGCAGTTTTAGCAACTGACAGTAAGTGAGACAAGGATTAACAGCAGAAAGATTGTATACGTTAGTCTGTAAAATTAACTTTGAGCTAAATTTGTATTAGCCTCAACAAAAGTTTTTAGATCATAGTAAAAAAAAGTTCCACCTTCAAAACACTTTCCCTGTGATAGGCAGAGTTGAACAGGAAGGTGCTGAACACTGGGACATGAACACTGTCAGACAGCACAGTCAAGTAAGTCTCGGAGAACTGGAAAGCCGGGATGTGCTGCTGAACAAGCTGCCACACGCACTCAAGGAACAAGACAAAGACCGGAGACTGACACTAGGCATTTAGAAACAATAATCAAATTAAAAACATAATGGATCTCAATAACCAACTGTGTGTACTTGTATTTGTGTGTAAAACCTTTATGCAAGGTTAATATTTTTTATATATTTTTTTCATATCTAACATCAAGCTTCTGAAGCATTCAATAATGACCTCTTTTTCTTTCTGATGGAGGTGATTACATCGATCCAGGAAGGCATGGCAACCGGCCACCCACTCCTTCTGCACCAGGCTCTGGAAACCTATAAGTGTTCTGTAATATGGGTCCAGCATTATCTGAACCAGACTGGAGATCACACAGCAAAGATCTGTTCCATCTTCCTCTGAAATGAATCAATAAGACAATAGATTAGACGGTCCAATTTCACCATGTAAAATGTATGTCAGTGGAGGTTTATAAAGATTAGTGTTTAAAGGTAAATTGTGCAATCTCTGCACCACTAACTACACCAAATGACAAAACAATTATTGTTTCCCAGTAATTATAGGTCCTTTGCCCCTAAAGTTAGTGCAGACATGCCAAACTGCTCAAACATATATAGCAAAGCATAGCATATATATATATAACACACACATATATGTAAACGTATTTTTTTTTTAAATCAGAAAAACTACTTCACCTTGATTGAAGAAATGCACTTGACCTACCTGTTATAAGGACATTTGTGTTTTCTTTTTCAAGACATTCGACCACCTCTACTGCTTTCTGGAGACATTGTCTGTTAGGGACATTAACAGGAACAGAATAATTAACAGCGTAAAAAATACTAGTAAATCCATGGTTTTTGCATTTTTATCAGTATATAATCATGCCTATTTTTTACATTTCCCCTCATTTGTGATAGCTGGATATAAAAAACAATAAACAAAAAGTTCAAATTTAGAATTCATCATTCAGAACAATGAACCATTTCAACTGATTCACTGAATAGAACCATTACTGAAAACAAAATGATTGTCTGCCCACAAATAAGACGCCATCCTTTTTAGTCTTTACTTTGCTTTTTCTTTCCAGGTTTAAACCCTTTAAACCAGTGTTTAAAATGTTACGAATAAAAGCTGACCTGATAATGTCTAGCCAACCTGAGCTTTCAATGGAAGAGAACCACTTCACATCTGACATCCAAAAATCTGTTGAATTATCTAGGGAAGAAAAAGTTACACAGTTATGGCAAACAGAATATCCAACCTTTCATTTAATATTTATGAGACTATAAAATAATATTATGTGACTAACCAATAAGAAAGAACTGTTTGAACTTGTTATATGACTGCTGGATGTCTTGTATAGTAGGAAGTGATTCTGAGAGGTCCTCTGTTTTTACAGAGTAAAGATAGTTATGTGCGACTGCATTTATCATTCTGCAAACAGAGTAAACCACAGAGCAGTTCTGTCAATGTAAAAGTACTGTTGACACTCAAGATAAGTCATCTGACTCATGATCATTTAGTCATTTGATTGGATAGAACAGGGGAAAAACATGCTGGCATGTTGTTCTCTGATAAAGTATTGCACACTTAAATGTCACAATAAATTCCCACATAGTATGTGACTTAGCAAAAAGCACAGATTTCTTAGGAACAAATACAATGAAATAGAAGATAAAACGGCTATTTTGATTTTTTAGAAGCTAAATGTGAGTAAAAAACTGTATTTACTTACATGTCCAAATGCTTTTGTAAATCCCCATCATCCTGTGTCACAGGTGGGAAAGATGCTTTGAAAAGTGCACAACCACTATGATGAGACCAGCACCACATCTTAAAAAATATATGAAAAATATAAAAATAATCAGCAGATCTTTTGAAGACTTTGCACATACCAATAAAGTTAAGAATGCTAGTTATTCATAAAAGTATCATCTTGTATAGAATTCTTTGTCATCAATATTTTATTAAGTTAATACTGTTACAATAATGGATATAACTCACTGGTAATCCCTTTCCTTGATGGCTGAACAAATCCTCTAGGGTTGATGGAATGACAAAGTACTGTGGTAACCTAAGGATCATTTAGAAAATCGTTTTTGATTAGATACATGTATTTGACATAACTGTAAATATTTAGTGTCAAGGCTTAAAGTGATTTAAAAGTTTAGTGTTTTTGTAACTTGTTCATATTATGTTCTAATTGTTGTGACATAAACAGGTAACAGAGTGGGCGTGTCTTTGGGCATGACATGCTTTCCTATAAACTAGTTTAAACAGCATTTTTCAAATTCTTTTTTGATTTGTATGCATGCATTACTTACCGCATATTAATTAACAGACTACACAAAATATTAGTACTTTTTCAAAGTCATATCCCAGCATAATTCACCTTGGAGAGAGTTCAAAGTTCTCATTTTCAGTGACTAATCTACATTTAGCCTTTGTCCGTTTCATTTCCTGGGTCCAGTCCTCTGGTGAGTCGAACATAATTGTCTCAAGTTTCTTAGGCATTTCTGCAAAAAAATCAGTTAGCACACATTACTCCTACTGTTGTTGTTGTTCCAAAGTTAACTAATGAAAGCCATATGTAGGTTGCATCATTTAAATTGTATATGACCTCCATGACATACTAGATGACTATGATATGCAATACTATACGTCTATAACATAAACCTGTAGTCTAAATAAACCTGTGGCTAAATTCTGAAGTGACCATTATTTTGGAGTGCTTGCCATATTAAATATATATACAATTATATATTATATATATGTAGGTCATATGTTATAGAACATTACATGCATTAGAAATTTGATTCTATTATTTCAAAATATTTAAATTATGTAACAGTTCAAAGGGCTAAAGGTAAGAACTGTACAAATTCATTAAAAATTTTGAAACAACAATTCCTGGAATTCTACGTCATAATCAGTAGCTTTGATTGTTAGTTTGACATGTTCCCAAATTTTTGCTCTGATAATGTTCTGGCAGTGTCAGAAATTTTGAGACACAGTCCTGCAGTGTGACTTCTACAACAAAGTCAAATTAGAAACCAACAGGAGCACAGATCAAAATTAATGCTAAAGAATGTTTTTGTTTCCTAGTAACCCTGTTTCAATTCAGTGTGTGAATGTGGCCCACCATCACCAAACATGTCATGTATAATTAAGTAAAGATCCAGACAAGTCTTTGTGTGGGTCTGTTTTTTTTAAATATTGTCTGTCGTACAATGTGACATTAACAACAGCTGAGATCCCATAGTGTAACATGGCTTATAGCTGGGGTTGTGTATGTAGTGTGACAAGCCACAATCATAAACTATTAAAAATTGCACACTGTGCGTCCAGCTTAAGTGTAACTTTAGAGAGTTCTCCTGTTCTCAAGCATGCTGTTTCAGTTAAGCATACAACAATAACACTGTCTAAAGTCAGGGCTCTTTAATAATCAAGTGATACTATGAAAAGTAAGAATATAAACTTAAAACATCTGAATGGATTAGGACAGCATAAATACCTGGGCTTGTTGCTCCCTCATAGGAAAAAGCAAAGACACACTTTAGAGATTTCTCCTCCAAACAATGGTGCGCAATACCTTGAAAGATCTAACGGAAAACAAACAAACAATGAGATACGCAACCCTCATTTAAAATGTACACTTACAGTGCTGTACCTTAGTTTCTCATGTTAAACAAATTACCTTCTTGGCGTCTTCTTCCTTGGTGTATGTTAAACAGAACTGAAACACTCTTAGATCTTTACAGTGAATGATCATTTTGGATGGACATTTGTTCTTCACAAGGCCTCCTGTTATTAACTTCCTCTTTTCGTCGTAAACTTAACAAGAAATGAAACGTTTCTCAGAACTCACATATTGGCACTAAAAAGAACTTCCATTATACATATCATTGCTTCAATCTAAACATATGTAGATTCATAACCATTACTACTAATAAAATAAAAGCTATTATTACCACCATAGATGTGATCCACACACATTAATGGAATGTCATTTTCTCCATAGAGTTTGTTCTTGAAGTTCCTGGCCTGGAATTAAAAGTCACTAGGTCACACAACAGCATTGAGTTAATGTAACAATTAATGGAAGACACTTGTTGTACTTACTGTTCATGTGAATCAACATCAGTTACATACATTACACGATGACATTAATTACACGATTAATACTGTAAACACAGGGCAAGCACTTGCTTTTGTCTTGCTCAGTGTGCTGTATTTAATTTTCACACTATATTTTATTTGTAAAGTGTGTCACTCTTCACTTCCTATTTAGCTACCCTCAGACATAAGTCTGAGTGTAGCATATAAACCTCATGATGCCAACCGACATGACCAAAGTGAAACTTTATGCACTATTTATGCACTACTTTATGAACTATTTTGCAGTACTGTCTAAAAACACTGAGCTTGATTGACATGCACCATTTAAAAAAACACTGATCCAAAGGCAGACAACCTGGCGCATCATGAATGCCCATATGAAGCTGCTTTAAGTCACTAGTTTCCCACCTAACTTTTACTGCCAATGAATCGAATACACGAGTTCCTCAAATGGCAGCTAAACTGAGAGCACTGAGGCAGCCCACTTCCTCATGCAAGGTCACTCTGCATTGAAGGTCACTCTGCATGCACTTAGGCAACAGCTTATACCGATGTTTCATTTTACTTGAGACACCTAAATATTTAAGTGTCCAATTTCTGCACCATTAGTGTGATCAAACAGAATAGTCACAAATATTTTTGTGAAAAATATAAAAAAACCTAAATGTTTGGTATTAGCCCTATTGCATGCACTTACGGTCTCCTCCTGCAACTTCTCATCACTGATGAATGTAACACGAAAATTGGTGCAGAACAACGTGCCAAAGACGCCACGTTGGGAGAAGTCATCCTGAGTGTATTTGAGGATGGGGTTGGCACTGCAGAACACCACTTCTCCTAAATAGCAAAAGAATTAAAAATGTATGTTAGTTTACATAAACACAATGCCAATGTAACTGAAATGCTTGTGGTACAAGTTTGCTTTGTCATGAGCACAGCTCTTAATAAATGTGGTCAGTAAATATGTTCAACTGTATAAACCACTTTTCTGTGTTTGATAAACCACAGGTTGCAATTAAAGTAAATGAGATCTTTCTAAGCCAAAGTCTAATTTATAGAACAACTAGTCTGGATGTAAATGCACACCCATTGTGGTTTTAAACAGACAAACCCCATTTTATGTCCCTACTAACAATAACCAAAAATAACCTGAACTAGAAACAATGTTTTAGCAGTTAATTTGTTGCTGGTAAATTAATCAACTGTGCAGGATGTACAGGGAAAAAATGGATGGCTTCATATTTACCTGGTAGCAAATTAGGATGCTTCTCTTTCTTTGGTGGTTCTTTCTCCAATTTTATTTCCTAACAAAAACAGAAGGGACATAACTATGCTATAAATGGTACACTTTATTATGTAATTATGTCCTACACAAGTATTACAGCTGAACCCAAATATTAAATTTCAATGTCCAACATATTACATCACATTTCACACAAGCCTAACATAAGACATGAGTGGTGGTTGCTGAGTCAGTAAATAACTGACAAGACATCAGCTCTAAGTTCATATAGTAGGCACTATATGAGAAACTACATCGTCATACATCTATTGCAATAACATTAGAATTTTGAATCTTCTATGACAACTGCTGAAACAAAATGAGCACCATCTGATTTTTAGCAAGATTTTCAACTTCAACGTTTAAATTTGATGAAAGTGAAAAAGTGAAAAGTGATGAAAAGGGCAATATGACACAAAAAATCATCAAAGGTTCAATAAAAACAAACAGCCTAAATAAAGGAATAAAGCCATTAAACATCCTGGCTGCCATAATGTCAGCTGCAAATACAACAACCAAAACATCATAAACTGTCCCATGTATTTGGGACACTCCTTTGCTTATTTACTTCCTAGAGCAAAAACAAGTTCATTTTAAATTTGCTTTTGAAACCTGAGACACAAAAATATAGCAAAATAGACCACAGTGGGTCTTCATTAATATCCTGCCAACAAAAATGAGAGTGGGGTTAGAACGCTGTGAGATCTGACCAACTGATCTTCAGAACTGAAACATTATAAGTCTTCACATAAGACCACACTGATTTTTAATGTTTTCATGATGACTTTGTTGGGTACAACATTTCTTTCCTCTGCATTTACTTTATTGTATGGTATGTAATGTTTGCAAAAACCCTGTATCTTCTAAAATATAATGTCTTCATTCACTAACCTCATGTGTACAAAACATGAGAACGTTTGCATTGGACGAAATGAAATACAATGAAGAATAGGGTGTTTCCACGTCCCTATTGTTTTTAAATGGAGTTCAACTATCAATTTACATTAGGCTTTCATTACCGAACAATTAGGATATACAATATTATTGGGTATTCACTCTGACACAACCCATGACAACTAATGGGATGCGCGTTTTCTCATACCCCAAACGCACGCACGCACACACACACACACACGGACAGACAGAGATAGAGAGCTGCATTTTACTTTAGCCATAACCAAGAATGGTTAAACAAGAACTTAAAAACACATTGCATGTCAGCGGCAGACGAACAAACCACATGTAGTGGTTTGCATGTAATGCAGTAAGCATTAAAATCAATAGGCATACAATTATTATATGATATTCATATATAACAAATATATGAAAACTATACGCAAACGAGTTAAAATTCTGAAATTTTCGGAAAATAGATTTTAACTTTGGCGTGCAACTCGATGACAAACCATTCTCGCTGTGTTATTTTTTGTTTTGACGCAAAGCATACAAAACAAATCTCCCTGTTTGTCTAAACAAACAAGTCAACAATGTAAACTTCAGCATTGGACAAAACCCCGCTCAGTGCATGACTGTCTACTGTGTCCACCTTTGTCTTATCTACAAATCACTCTGTCTCAGTCTCCAAACTGTTTTGAAAATAACAGCGTAAACTGCATGTTTTGTTTACCTCAGGTGTAACATAAGACACAAATGACGGTTTCGTAGATTTCGCTCCAACGCTCCCCAAGTTCAACATCATATTCCCAGTATTTCGCTTCCCGAACAGTCAGGTGGAAATCCGGCAGAGCTCAAACACAACTTTGCTCTCCCCGCCCAGCCTCCACCTCTTCTTTCACAAGCGGGATTTCCTTTGATTGGAAGATGAATCTGCTCTGACAGCAAACCGCGCCCATTCTACGTCATTGGCTCTTTATGAACAGACTGTCCATTTTTAGAGTTTGTCGGCTCAAGCCGCTTATTTTTCATTGGTTGATTTTGCTGTCAACCACATACACTTCCTTGTTGCACAGCAAATAAGCAGACGCCGGACCTTGTGTTTAAGTACTTGCATAGGCGAAAGGTTGAATTGCGATGGGCAATTTGCGGTTCGCAATCCAACAGCTTTCTGGTCTGATCATCTCTGCTTCATAGTTGTTGTGCGTTGCACACCTTGTGATTTTCTTAGTTTATTTTTATATATACACACACATACAGAACAGGGCTCCAACCTGTTCATCTTTTATAGCCCAAGTAACATACTCATGTTTGAAGATGCATCTTTGAACCCAACTAAAATCTTCGTTATCTCTTGAATACGAATGCCCGTATATTATTAAAATAATGAAGTGAT
Source organism: Botia almorhae (assembly GCA_036877575.1). Taxonomy (NCBI): domain Eukaryota; kingdom Metazoa; phylum Chordata; class Actinopteri; order Cypriniformes; family Botiidae; genus Botia; species Botia almorhae. The sequence continues at coordinate 10,016 of JAZGTJ010002275.1, read as the reverse complement.
CAAAACAAGCAGAGAAGATTTCCCAGAAATGTATTTATTATAAGCATTGTAATGCAGTAGTATCTTGACAGTGAATAGCAAGCATCAATGGGTAAGTCTACATCAATCTGCACTTACAACAGAAATTTCACTTCTCTCCCTCCCATCTTTTTCAATAGATATTTGACAAACTTCATAAACATTATAAATCAAATATAAGGGCAAGCAACTATTCGTAACCATTAAAACAAAAACCATAAAAACAACATTCCTGTGCTTTAAAACCATACGATGAAGATCTATTGCAAGATTAGATACAGGCTTAATGATCATATATTAGAGATCATACAGCTATGATCATATGTACAGAGATACATCAGAGGTACAGGGGTTACACCATTATGAACACAAACATAAGAGGCAGATCTGGGTAAATTTTTAAATGAAAAAGAATAAGCTTAGAATACTATACAGTGTTCACAAATTTGTATAGATCCTCACGTGAACAGATCTGAAAGAAGCAGGTAAATAAAGATTCTATATTAGAAGGATTACAAACTTGCCGAGTTAGCCCAACAGAGATGTCTGTAATTGAACAGCAGGCAGAGAGTTGTGGTATTGTCCCATGTCTGTTTTTAACAATCATTGTCTTTCAGCAGGGGCGCTGTAACAGGGGAAAGACGATTATGGCAATTCTTTGGCCCCTGGTCATACCCCGAACATGATCATGAATGGACCAACTGGGACCAGGGGCAAAACAAGCCAGGGGCCCCCAGAAACTCTAGCAGCACCCCTGCTTTTAAAAAAAGTCATATAGCTAAACCACAGAGGCCTGTGAATATCAGATCACATTTACAGACTACCTTTAGACGAAGTTAGCCTTACATTACTTGCATTAAGCATACAGAACGAACAGAAAAGGATTTCAAGGTTAATTATATAATGGTGTCATTTACAAGTGAATAACAGCCAACCCAGCCTTTAAAATCCATTATTATGGATATATTATGTTTGTGAGGATGCTGACTGAACATGAATTTATACAATTACCACAACAACTGCATAAACCTCTCATTTACCTTCAAATTTGTGGTTTTAAATGGAATGTCTTTATACAAAAAAATATGAAAACACAAATGATTTATTGCAAAGCTAAGGAAGCCACTGTTAAAGTAACTTTAAATTTGTGTCTGAAAGGATAACAAGGAAAGAATCTGTTCCACTCTAAAATTAGTAATCTGTTCACTCTGTTGACTTGCTTTTGGAAACGTGTAGGCTAAAATTCCACTCCAGGGGATAAAGGGTTACAGCCAACATGAATGGAGCATGAACTTTAACAGTAACATCTCCGGCTTGTTAGCAACCTGAAATGTTTTATAGGCTAATTAAGCCAAGATAATATACAGACAAGCAAAGTGAAACCTAGCATTTCCTAAGCGGACATTATTAGGGGCTTTACCATTTGTTAAAATAAATCTATGGAGTAGTAACTGGCATGCACAGAAGTCAACAGAATTAACAGTTTGAATTCTTGGAATGCTTAGGATTTGAAATGAGTACAAAGAAAGAGGACTTGTCATATTGTAGTGCATTTTAGAACCCCTCATAATCCTTCTTGTCCTTTTTCCCTTCAGCTTCAAATCCATCAGTACTGTCACTGTTGTCACGACGCCTCTTGCGGTTATTCCGTACATTGAAGCGCGAGTTCATCTGGGGCAAGGGGTCCATACCCAGAACTTTGTGGATCTGACGAAAAGCCAGCAGTCTCAAAGCAAACTGCAGAGAAAGCAGCCCATCATTTGATATGAATATAATTATTATTCTATGTTGTTATAACAATAAGCAGCTTTTTTTTTATTTTCTTAGTCTCTTGAATTATCTATGCTTCTTCACAGTGCTACCGGAGAGTAATTATGCTCTGCTTTTAGTGTACCTGCGCACTTGATGTAATATCCTCTCTCTGCTGCTCTTCCATGGTAGCCAATGTGTCAGTTGGATTTTTCTCACAGGGATCTATCAATCCTGGAGCACCTGTATTACAAGCAAAAGAACATAAGCCAGTGTAAAAGATGCAGTAAGCGAATTCTGAGAAATGCTGTTAAAAAAATGAAAAACTTCACACAATATCAATACTTGCAGGTATCGGTATCAATAAAATTGTTATTTATAACATTTCGGACCTATGACAAAGTAATCAAGTATTGATAGTGTGCCAGGGCTAGCAAAATTTCAAAATCCTTGGTAGCCCCTCGGGAAAGCATAAATAAATTTAAAGTAGCCTAAATAAAAGACATTTTTAAATATTGTAAAAAATAAGAATATTGTTAATGAGAAAACATTTTCAAAACACTAACACCAATTGTATAAAATAATCAAATAACAATCATCAATATAAATATTTGGTTTTAACTGAACTGAAATGTCTATGAACTTGTAAAAACAATATAGAACATAATTTAGTCTGTGTCAGATTCTAAATCTGAAATAGCAACTGAAATCACACATAAGAAAATGCCACTCGACATTGAGGGCATAGCATCTCAATCAGCTTTCTCCATCTGTGCATCGGTCTCCACTTCAGAACTGAAATGCCCGTTTAAACCCATACGCTTCTTATTTTCACGCACGCACACCAGCGATTTTCGCGATTCTCTACACAGCGCATGCAATGTCTATCACACGTTTAATCTTGCTGCGGGAAATTTCACTTGCCACATGAAGACAGTTATGACTGACAGGACGAGCGCCACTGATACACAGTTCGCACAGTTCAGCAGGGGAAAGTATGCAACAGCAGTTAATTGCCTGTGTTGCATAGCATGTTTCTTATTGTTAACAGCAGAGCAATGAAGGGAGAGTTGATTTCTAATATCAACAGTGTTTCTCGGAAATTGCTTACTGCACCTTTAAATTGAGAGCCGGGAAAAAAAACTTGCATCTTTTCACAACACATTTTTCATAAATTAAAGATAACCCATTTTGAAGGCATTACATGTCATTAGGTGAACTTAAATTTCACTCAAAATAATTTATTAAATTTGACTTAATTTTGTTACCACAAGCTGATAATATCAATTTCATTATAAAAATAACGGTTACATACACCTAAACCTACTTAAACCTAAAGACAACCACAGATTTTTCAATTTCGACTAAAGTTGGTGATTTCCTGCTACATGCACTAATGTGGAAACTGCAAAAAATACATTAACAGAGCCCCATCTCACCAGACAGAAGAATGCCTGAGGAAATACATTCAAAGACCCTTCGAAGAGCATCTCCAGGGCTCATTGGTCCAGCAGCACTGCTGATGGCCTTCTCCACAAGCAGCTCCATAGCCTTTTAAGAGAAAACACAGATTAATAGAACAAGATTAATATGTAAATATTAACAAATATAATAGAATGAAAATGTTTAAATGTTTGTTAAACAAGGCAACAATGACATTAAAAGAAAAAATATATATTTTTGTTTTAAACCTGTTAATTAAAAGTAGCTGCCAAAATAATACTTTAAATATTTTAAAAAAAGATTTCAAATAACCAGGTACTGCTTTTTTACACTCACCCAGCTAGGAAAAGCAGACCAGGTGGATACTCGCTGACAAAGGTCACGTAGTATTCGAATGACAATCACACATGACTGGAGTCCGTTAGCTCTAGCCTTCAGTGCAGTGAAGTCAAGATTAGTTAATGCACAGGAGCACTTAGTCATACAACATGGCGAGGTTCAGACAGAGGTGCAACACTACTGTTCACAATGGAAGCTTTAATTGGTTTAAGAACAGCCGGGCCAAATGCCTTTCATAAGCTGCCATTTCCAGCAGTATTTTACCTCAGCATTAGTATAAGAGTTCAAAGTTTGCAGGATTCACTTGGAATGACTCCCTTGTAATCTTGTAAACCCTGACCTCAGTTGTCAGATACTTCACAAACATTTACTTTAATTTTACAAAAGATCAGTTTGCAAGTAGTTGCATAGGAACTGAAGCAGTAAAAGAAATCTGCTTTACTTTGCCCATGTGTTTGCTGAGACTGCAACAACACAGGAAACTAATCAGATTCCTTTCCTCTCAATCCCTATTCCCAAGGAAAAATTATTAAAACTTAAAGGAAAAAAAAACAACAAAAAAAGCTCAACATGAAAGCTCTTATCGATGACTCTTTATGCAAAGGTATTCTGCAGCCTTATGGAATCATTTGACATGCTAATTATTTAATCTAATACTTGTATGCAAGGATGCTTTTTTAGAATCACATTAGCTCATAAAATGATATATATCAAGAACCAAATTTTATACTGCATCCTTGTATCACCGTTTTCCTCATGAAATTAAATTTGATGTTTACAAAAAAAACCAAACAACTTAAATGAACATAAAAATGAACACATCTCATAAGGCTACGAGATTAAAGTAAAATGATGTTGCGAACCTGGAACCACTTAGCGTGGCGTAGGGCAGCCAGAGCGTCAAGGCATTTTTGCCTGTCCAAGACGTCCGCTGGGTCTTTCACCATACTCGAGGTTACATCTAAAAATGGATCGAATTGTCAAATAATGGTAAGGAATGGGTGTTTGACCAGGTCAGAAACAGCCAAGAACACATTGCCACACATACCAGGTCACTTGCTCACTGTGCATTTTTTTTTTCATGTTCAAACTTAAGATGCTTTCATTTCACCCCATGTGCAAGATCTTTTCAACAACATTATGGATCAGCTACACTTGCCATTTAGCACACTTCTTTCTAGTCTGTGGTGAGGCTAAGAGCTGAAAAGATCACCCTTTCATTCAAATTAAGGGCCTTTCAGGATGCTAGACAAAAAAAAAAAAAGAAAAAACATTGGAAATGTGCCTGACATTTGTAATGTTCTGCAATCCACCATTTGAAATTGCTGTGACTACAAAAAAAAATCAAATCAAATGCTTAGACCAGCAGAACAGCTTGGCAGATTAATTCCTACCTTACATACAATCTGTAATTGCTGCTACTTGCAAATTCACACAGATGTACAACAAATCATTCTTAGTAATATATTTAGTAATTTTTTCCATGCTAAAAGTCGTAATGTTACGGCACAAACCATTAATGCAATTCCTGCATCTTTCATAAACCGCTGACTTCACATTTTTTAAAACGTTCTTTTCGTGATATCTAGGCAAAATCAAATTGTGGATTCCAGTTAACAACCCAAGTGAAGGTGAAGGTATTAAAGATAATAAATTCACTGTACTGATCCAAAAACATTGGAAAGATAATGATGGACTGCCATGGTATTGCATGTGTAATCATAATGATGTAAAACTGGGATATTAAGTGAGAGGTGTAATGTTTACAGCTGATGAGTATTTATAATGGGCCACTACAGTTGCATGGTAATAGTAGGTGTGGCAAAGTGTTTGAAGGTATTTAGGAGGGGGACCTTGGTCAAAAATCCTTCCGGAGCTGGTAGACGTAGCCTCAGATGGGAGACAATTTGCTGAAAAACACAAGGAGGCTTTGGGCTGGACTTGAAAAGCTCTGTATACATGAAGGCAGCAATGCGTGCTGGCAAGAAAATAGGAAGCTCCCAGCAAGAGCATTAGGACATCACTGCATGCATACCTGTCATGATTGGGTTTGGAGAACCCCATATCTCAATGTATACCGAAGGCTGTAAAACCCAGGTCCAACCAAAGATTCCTCTAACAAAGTCTTCCTCTCAAAAGCTTACGGATACTCCCCTAAGGAGCCAAGCCAGCATGGTGACACAGAGCATGTAGTGAAAGCCTGCATTTAAGATTTCACCATTTCAGCGGCTTTTTACCAACCCAAACTTTTTTGAAAACAGAATAATTACATCTGTTACCATTTATATCACTTGTGGAAAATGTGGTCCGTTTGTTGTCTGCTATACATTTATCTTCAGATTTAAAGGGAAAAGGGCATCAACGTAAAATGAATAGCAATTTTTTTTTCTATTTATTAAGGCACAGTGGACTGCTTCTCTCAGGGGAGCACTTTCATTTTGGAATAGGGGACCTCAGAATGGTGAACCTTCTTATCACCAGACAAAAATTTGTTTCCTGTGGGGACATGACAGGCATCCCAGCTACTCCCAAACAGCTTGGACCTCAACCGTTTCTCCTGAAACATGTAATTCAAGAATTTCCGTTTTGTTGTTTGCACAGAACACCCCTGACCAAACTCTCAACCCCCTGGGGAAAAAATAGAATTTAATGTTTTTGTGTGTGTGTGCACGCAATACAGAATCCCCTTGAACACAGGAAACAAAATGAATCTTACCCGGGACTAACTAGACTTACACAATGCAAACACTTATCATGCTTGTTTTGGGGATAGTTTCAAGAGCACTGGAGAAGTGTTACAAAGAGAAGACCCCGAGCACTACTGCTGGCATCTGAATTGGGTCAAAATATAACCTGGTAGTGTTGAACTCGGCACAATCACAAAGCCCCTTCATCTGAAACCACTTTGTCTGGCTTCAAATCCCAGTCATACAAGAAATAAAAGCATGTACACATACTGGTTTTAGACTACAAAGAGACAATTTACCTCAAACGGCATCAATGCGATTATGTTGCTCGCTTTCAAAAGCTTTTGAAGGCTAACTATGCAGGAAGTTACTCCTACAGTACACTTCTTATGGATGACCAAGCTCAAGCACATACCAGGTTCACTACGCAGCATTTCATTTGAGAACATGGAACTGAAAGTTGTACAAAGGTTCTTATAAATACTGACAATTATTTTTTTGCACTTATTTCTAGCATCATCTTCACAGTGCCAACAGATGGGCTCTTTGGGGTGTCAAATCAGCATGAAATATTAATCTCATAGGAAGCCGGTAAATGTGAGCAACGTCTTTTCCAACCTCCGTCCCGGACGTTCTCCTCTCGGATGATGGGTGAGGTGAGAGTGATGGTCACCTGCATCTTGGGCTCAGCACAGGAGGTGAGGATAATGGCAGCTTCTTGGATGGAACCTTTTACCTCATATTTCTCTGGTGTTACCATCTGACAAACACACGGGTTAGCAGAAAACATGTCAAAGGAAGTCATGGTCATCTATGAGGTGTGGAGAACCTTTTAAAATTAAAAACCTAAATGAAACAATAAGTCAATAGCTTAGAGGAACAGGTGTGATGACTCAAGATACTTTAAAGCATTTAAGATACAATCTTACTTGCAACAATCTATGTGTGGGATTATCCATTTACTGTGGAATAAAAAGTGGCAATGATATAACTGGTACCGTAAGCTGTTTGGGGAGATGTTCCACAATGCGGGTAAGCAGATTCTTTGTTGGCTTCTCAGAACAGAGGAGGACCAGGTTGACATTTTTGTCTCCACGCAGAAGCAAGCCCTTGGCAAGAACGCCTACTCTCATCACACCTTTCAGCACCCTGCAATGCAAAAGAGGTGATTGGTAGCTTTTCCTTCTCTCTGCTTTGAGGTGTACAGAGATGGCTAAAATTAGAGCTTTCTTCTCCTACCTGTCTTTGGGAGGCTCTTTCTTCTCTTTATCCTCTTCTTTGCCCTTTGCACCTGCATCTTGGTCTGTGATTATGTCAGAGACTAGCTTAAGTGCTCGCTCAGTGATTGACACTATCTTTTGGATGGCCTGAAGCTCGTCTTCAGAGGGGTAAATAGCTGCATGTTTGGTCATCACATAACGATCATCTGAGGAATCTGGGCGACGCGGAGGCTGAAATTAAAATTAGAAAATTTTAAATGCCCATATTTCAGTAGCTAATGCCAATACTAGTTAACTTTGACAATTCTTCATAATTTCAACAAGTATCTTTTTAACTTGCTGCCAACTGCTTTTTGTCAGAAATTCTCAGCACTCACCATTGGTCCTGGTGGCTGAGGAATGGGCATCCCAGGCCTCACTCCCAGGAGACCAGGAGGTCCAGGTGGACCCTGTGGATAACCTCCGTCAGGCATTCGGCGCCTCTCCTCCCAGTGGTGCTGCTCTTCCTCCATGCGCCGCCAGTACATGTCTTCCTCATAGCGCCTGAGAACAAGCCACAATGTTTAGTATCTTGTACTAAACAGGCAAAACTGTAAAAACTGTTGTATTACAGAAGAAACATAGCATTGCACCTCATTTCCATCCTCCAGCGCTCCTCTTCTTCACGCCTTCTCCAGTATTCTTCCTTCTGCATCTGTTTTCGCATCTTTTCCTCTTGAATCTTCCTGGCTCTGATGCTAGGTTTGACTTCCACCTGGAGATCTGGGTTTACCTTTTTCTATAATGGTAAAAACTACTATCAGCATCATGAATGAACTCTGTGAAAACCTTAAAATGAAGTAGCATCACTCACTAACCTTATACTGCAGTCGATGTCTCCTTCCTTTTAAATGCATTTCCTTGGCATTAGGATCATTGAAACTGCATTCACACAGTTTGCAATGAAAGCGGATAACCTTTCCTTCATCATTCCTTACCTGCAAACAAAACAGGTATTGTTTGTGTTTGACTACACTTTGGAAACACACTACAGAAAAAACATTCCTGTAAGCAATCTGAAGTGACTTCTGATACCTCTTCAACATAGTCATGTCCAACAGGCTGAACATCACTCTGCAGGGCTGCAAGTGCTGACTGAGGTGACAGAGGGTCAGAAATGTCATTCTTCATATCCAGTGGTGATGTAGGTACAGACTGGGCTGGTTTAGCTGCCTCAACCTTGGATTCTTCACATTTTATAGCAGTGGTCTGTAACTTGTTTCCACCTGTTTTGGTTGCGCATTAAAACAGCAAAACAAGTATTCCCAATAAACCACAAGATTCTGAATGATATTCAAGATATTGCATTTTTTAACAAAATTCCAAAATGGCCAAAGCTCAAAATGTTGACGAGGTAACACCAGATATTGTTTGACTCCATATGCCTTAAGGAATCTACAGAAGCTTTGGATAACTTTTTGTCTAGAGTGTTATGATGCTACATACCGAATTTTGTGCAAATCAAACAAATGCCCAAAGAGGAGTTCAAAAAATCTTTTCAAAAAGGTTAAAAATAGCGTAAGTGTGCGCTCAAATCATCATGTGCCAAAAATTTAGGGGAAACATTTTTTCTACAACTTAGTTAAAAGTTATGAGCATGATTGAGTGAAACTTGGGAACTGTTGGTGGTGCTAGAGGGAGGCTCCAAATTTGGTATTGCCAAATTTCACAACTTTTAATCATACTGTTCTATGGGCTGCCATAGACTCAAGAGCGGAAGACTAACAGTAACAGATACAATAGGAGTCTTCACCACTTCAGGGTTTCACCCATAATAAAGATTGACGCAATCTAAACATTGCCCATATTCGGATTATTTGCTTCATAATTTAACAAATAATTTAAACATCTTTTTAAACACAAACGGTCCATCAGTTCTACTATAAATATAAGAGGCATGAAACAGTGAAGCAAAGCCTACCAACAAAGTTGATCTTGGGGGTGTTGACCTTCTTGACGGAGCTGTTGTTGACCCCGACACTGCTGGATGCAAAGTTCTTGCCCTGTGAGGCTGAAGCTGCTATACTGTTGCTAATGCTGACAGACTTTAGGTAAGAAGCATTGGAAACAGAGGTGGAAGAGGAGGAGTTGGACGTTGTACTGCTTGTGGAGCTGTTGATGGTGGAGCTGGCAGTCTTACTAGGAGCTGCTGTGCTGGAGCTAGAGGCTTGGCTAACAACACTGGGCTCAGTGGATGGGATTGGCTTTCCTAGTTTGGTGTGCAATTTCACAACCTATAGAAATTAAACGTAAATGGATATTGAGTGGGAGGCATGTATAATATATTGGCATAAGACAAATATAGGTTTTACCCACCTTCAGATAGCATTAAGTGCTTACCTTTCTTTAAACTTAGCAAAAATTTAAATACAGTACACCTGTGACTACACTGACATGAATCAATATGATAGGGCAAAATATTGGCTGACTTGAATATTGAAATGAATATTGGCTTTTTTTAGTCTGACAAAAGAAAAAGTCATCTTTAATCAAAATTTGGACAATATTATAGAAAAATGAC
>JAZGTJ010002274.1:0-43960 GCA_036877575.1 Botia almorhae | reverse complement strand
GGATCTATTATTTTTCACGGTATTTTGAAGTGCCCGCGATAACAATATCGTGCATATTCATTACCGCGATTTATCGCATTACCGAATACCGGCACAAGCCTACACTGAGCATGAAAAAAAGGAAGAATTGTAAAGAGTTGTCCGTAAATTTGAGAAAAGTCCATCTCCAGAGATCTTAATGTTCCTGTTTTCACTGTGTGAAATATCATCAACAGGTTTACAGCCCATGGTGATGTGGACGGAAGGGCAAAAATTATGAAAAATTACAACGAAGAACTGTTCCAATGGTGGATAAAGAGCCCAGATTAACTTCCAAACAAATTCAGGCTAATCTGCAGACACAGTGTACAGTGTCAGCTCACACAATCCGTCTCCATCTAAATGAAAAGGGAGACCCAGGAGGACACAAAGGCATATAAAAAAAGCAAGACTGGAGTTGGCCAAAACTTATGTGAGAAAACCACAATCCTTCTGGGAGAACGTATTGTGGACAGATGAGACAAAAGTACAGCTTTTTGATAAAGAACATCATGGCACTCTTTACAGAAAAGGAAATGAGGCCTTAAAGAAAAGAACACAGTCCCTACAGTCAAACATGGTGAAGGTTTAAAAAAGTTTTAGGGTTTCTTTGCTGCTTCTGGCACTGGATGCCTTGACTGTGTGAATGGTATCATGAAATCTGATGATTACCAAAGAATTTTGGTCAGGACAATGACCCGACCCACACTTCAAAAGCACTCAGTTACAAACAAAGCACTGGAGAGTTCTGAAATGGCCAGCAATGATCAAAATCCCATAGAACACCTGTGGAGAGATCTGATCTCAAAACAGCAGTTGGGAGAAGGCATCCTTCAAATCTAAATGACCTGAAGCAGTTTGCAAAAGAATAGTGGTCCAAAATTCCAGTAGAGAGGTGTAAGAAACTCCAAATATTAACCAAATGTTAAATTAAGGGTGCCAATAATTTTGTCCAGGGCATTGTGTGTGAAATTGTATCACATTTTCCTCTCTGTTTTTTTGTGTTGTTCCAATGCAAACAAAAAATAAACGTGAGTACCACAACATTTGCAACTGCAACAATTTTTTGAGAGAAGGGTTGCATTTTCTAACAGAATTGCATAGGGTGCAAATATTTTTTGCCATGACTGTACATCTGATGATTCTACATATGTATAAATTTGCTCATATTAAAATTCAAAAATCTACATCTCATTCTGCTTAAATATTTAATGTATTAAATAATATAATATTATAACAAGGAAAAGTAAAGAAAACACGGTTGTGGACAAAAACAGATCTTGTGTGTTAACACATTGCAACAAAATCCGATCTGTTTCAGATGTCTTTTCTCCTAAATGTACCGCTTTTATACCGCATGTGTGCCCTGTGTAAAACAAGTGCAAGTTCAACTTAAAGTAATCTTCTTTAATAAACGGAACTGGCCATCTGGAGCCCAGATTTACAAGTTTAAACATAAATAACTGATTTTTGTATTCATCAAAGATACTTTTCGTCGGTTAACTTAACTCAAATGGTTTAACTGGAACACTTACAGCCCGCTTTAAAGCTCCTTAGCATTTAAAGGGAATTCAAAGGCATTTTAATGCCAATTCATTGGCATTACATGTTACCACCTGTCTGTCATCAGACAAAGCTTCAAATTTTTATCTCAGCAAGGATTTGTACAAAAAATAGAGGAGACAAATAAGAACTATTATTAGACAACCTTATTTGCGAACTCATAAAAAGGATTAAACACGTGGTCTGCCATAACTTTAAGTCTTCTGTTTAAGGTTTTTTTTTACCTTTATATGGACGTATTACTCTTTTTACAGTGAGTGACAATGTTGTTTTTTCTCTCTCTGGGTCGTGCGCAGACGACCCGGCTCGTCTGTGCATCACTCATAACGGTGAGCATATCTTTGACACCCCGGAGGCGGCAGAACGTTACTTTCAGGAACATATTCAATATGGATAATGTGTTTGTCTTAATTCTGGGCAGCGATAATGTCAACTTCAAAAACTGAGCTTTTATGCTTTATCCTGTATTCTTTATTTGCAGTGATTAATGTGTTTCACAGTTAAACTATTTTGCACCCTCTCTTATTTACGAGAACTGCCAACTTGTTGGATTGTTTTTGTTTCATTATTATTAATAATATACTCTATATTATATTATAATACTCTACTGCTTTTATTATCATTGTTAGGATCGCTTTGCTTTTTTGTAGTGTTGTTCATTGTCGGAGTAGACATCACTGCATGGTTTTCCGGCTGTGTAACGGTTTGTTCCTGCAACTCGTGCTGGTTTTTATGATGAGTTTAGGATGTGTGTTCTTTTGTTCTGTTGGTTTTAGGGTTGTTAACATTTTTGGAGGAGAATGATTTTTTACATAATTTTGCTTTGTTTTTTGTTTTGTTTTTTAGTTTACAGATGTCTTTTTGCCTGATTGATGGTTGTTTGTAACATTGGGCCAACTGGTAGAGGGTTTTCTGTTAATTTGGTTAGCTGGAATGTTCGAGGTTTAGGAGGACCAATTAAACATTCCAGAGTGTTTTCTCATCTTAAAAATTTGAATTCAGATATAATTCTTTTTCAGAAAACACATCTGCGTGTTGAAGATCACATCAGATTAAGAAAACCATGGATAGGTCATGTTTTTCACTCCAACTTCAACAGTAGAGCTAGAGGCACTGCTATTGTTATGCATAAACGAGTTCATTTCACTCCATCACAGGTTACTGCAGACCCGGAAGGTCGTTATGTTATTGTTATCTTTTTCATATGCCAGTGGTGTTGGTTAATATTTATGTCCCAAACTGGGATAATCCCATATTTTTCCCTTCCCTTTTTTCATCGATTCCAAACTTAAACTCCGATTACCTTATACTAGGAGGCGATTTCAACTGTGTTATGAACCCAAGGCTTGATCGATCAAATCCTAAAACTTTAAAGCAATCAGCTATGGCTAAGGCAGTATCAACTTTTATGGATCAGGTCGGATGACACCCATGGCATTTTCTTAACCCTTCAAGAAAAGGTTTTTCTTTTTTTTCCAGTGTTCATCAGTCGCACTCACGCATTAATTATTTTTTCATAGATAAAGCTCTTTTACCTGTAGTTAGTACTTCTGACTATTCAGCGATAGTAATCTCTGATCATGCTCCACACTCTCTCAACCTAAATGTTTCTCATATTAGAGGTCGGGCAAATCAGTGGAGGTTTGATTTAGGATTATTGACAGATAAACAATTCTGTGAATATATTAGTAACAATATAGAAGTGTTTATTCAGACAAATAAGTACCTTTAGTCACAGACTTACCAGTTTAAAGTGTTCCACTGAACGCCACAGAAAATCCTTCCTTCCCACTGCCATCAGACTTTACAACTCCTCCCTCAGTCACTCACCCACACAGTAATCCGTGCAATAGTTTGCTGCTTTTCAATAACATGTGCAATTGTATAGTTGTATATTTTATTGTGGTTGTTTTATTCTATAGATTCTTCACCCACAGATCACCCACACAGTAATCCGTGCAAAAGTTTGCTGCTTTTTTAATAACATGCAATTGTATAGTTTGTATATTTTATTGTGGTTGTTTTATTTCTATAGATTTATTCAGATTTATTTAGACTTATTCCATTTTTTAACTTAAATTTTATACTGTTTTGTGTCTCTGTGTTTTTGTGTGTTATGGCAGTCACTACATAAGCAATTTCCTGCGGGATCAATAAAGTTTTCTGATTCTGATTCTGAAATAAAAATCAGATGCAGTTTCCCCTTCTTTATTATGGGAAACATTCAAAGTGGTAATCAGGTCACATTATTTCATATACTGGTTATAAGTACAAGCAAAGAAAACAAAAGTTACAAGATCTGCTTAATTCCATTGTTGAGATTGACAGTCAGCTTCTTCTCAATCCTACTCCAGAGTTACGTGCTAAGAAGTTGGAGTTAAAATCAGAATTTGATTTGCTCAGTACTAAGAATGCTGAATTTATGTTACGAAAAACTAAAGCTACTTATTATGAGTATGGAGACAAAGCTGGTCGGTTATTAGTGTCTCAACTTAAGGGACAAGCTGCCTCTCACCTAATTAGTCAGGTGTATGATTCTTCTGGTTTATTAACTAAGAATCCATCTGACATCAATGATATTTTTTTCTCTTATTATTCCAATCTCTATAAATCAGAACCTCCTGAAAATGAGTCTAGTATGCATCGTTTCTTAGTAGGGCTGTGTATTGGCAAGGGCCTCACGATATGATACATATCACGATACATGGGTCACAATACAATATATCATGATATATTGCGATACAATAAATATTGTGATATATTGCAATAGTTTGTATTAGTATGTGTGTCACATTACATTGACAACTTGATAAAGTCGGCAGACGAATTAAAATTCCAATTCCAATTTATTTTCCATCCATTCCACCTCATTAGAACGGCACAGTGTGATTGAACAGAAAACTCACTAAAATGTATTAAGTGCATATTGTTATTAAACACTTAACTAAAATGTATATGCCACTAAAGTCACATATAAATGAAATAAACAATTTATAAAACTAAAATAGTAAGTGGCAAAAAAATTAAAGTGCATCAAGTAAACATAAAACTGGAACACAATGCTCTAATATGCGGTAAACTATTAGAAACTTAAGTGTCTAAAATATTTTGATAACTAATAAATGATTAATAAATCCTTACAAATGAAATGCACAACTGATTCCGTTATCTTCTTTGCGCTAGTTGAGGTAGACGGAAGCTTGTTGATGATGTTATCCAGTGTAGTTTGCCTTGAATCAAGAGGTTTCGGCTGAGGTCGCAGTGCCGCTAATTCATCTGCGTGGTGTCTTGTTAAGTGATAACGCAAGTTCGTAGTGTTTCCTGAATATTTTAAGACAGATTTGCAAAGCTTACAAATGGCATTTTTTTTGTCTAATTCAGTACTCCCTGGTATAGTGTTAAAACCAAAGTGCAGCCACACGTCAGCTCTAAAAGCTGGAGCCGCTTTTATATTTTCCGCCATGCTCACTCTTGCTTACTTCTGATACCGTTCTGCTTAGCGTTTTGTTGATAGCAAGTTAGCGACATCTACTGGAGCGGAGGAGGAGGTCGTTTGGCACAACTTGGATCGATACTTGAGGTTGGACTATCGAAACACTATCGTAAAAGAAATTATCGCGATAGTTAGATGTGTTGATATTTTTGCACAGCCCTATTTCTTAGACAGTCTAGAGATTCCTCGCATTGATGCAGCTGTAGCAGTTGATCTTGATAAGTCTCTGGAGTTGGTCGAGATTTTGAAAGGTCTTCAGGTTATGCAAAGTGGTAATACAACAGGTCCAGACGGGTTCCCGGTTGATTTTTACAAGAGGTTTGCCAAACAGCTGGCTCCTTTATTGTTAGATATGTATAATGATTCTTTAGAAAATGGTTCTCTTCCCTTAACTCTGACTCAGGCCTCTATTTCACTCATACCTAAGCGTGATAAAAACCCAGATGAATGCAGCAGTTGGAGGCCTATAAGTCTGTTGAACTAGGATGTAAAATTAGACTGAGTCTGATTCAGTTTAAGGTTCTCCAAGTAAGCTATATCCGGGTGTGGATGTTTCTTGCAATAGGTGTTCTCTGGCTCCTGCTGATCATACCCACATGTTTTTTTCTTATCCAAGGTTTGGGTCACTTTTTGACTGTTCATCCTTAGTTTTTGTTTAAAAAAAAGTGTAAATTATGGATATTGTGGTATCATTTGTACATTTAAAAAAAAACCTGAAAGAAAAATAACAGCTTTCACAGTTTTCATTTACACTCAAATTTACACTGCAAATTTACGTTCAACATTCTGGCACAAACCTCACATTTTGGTGGAGCTTAACAGTGCTTTTCTCTTATTGGCTAGTAAGATTTTAATGGCCAGTGCTCTGATCTCTCTCAGATCTCTCTCTTTATATATATCACTGTAGCACCACAGAGCGTCTTTATTGTGATCCTTCTCAGGTGGACACTCAAATCACCCTCAGGTAAGTTAAATGTAACCGAGACAATCCATATAATCAAAAAAGTACAATATGCAGATGTTATGTCTTTATTTGGCTCGTTTATTACGTATTGACACTCATAATTCGCTCCACCTAAGTCTAGTTGAAAGCGAAAACTGTGAAAGCGTAATTGAAAACTGTGAAATATTGTTTAGTTTTGTTTGTTTCTTCAAAGTTTGCATTCTTTGTTATTGGCACAAAAATAATCTCATAGTTTTCAAAGATTCCTTATAAATACCCTAGAAACTCCAACAAAATAAAGCTCAATGTAGATAGCTTCAATGTTGCAATGGAGTTGTTGGACACAGCAACTCATGGTTTATGAAAGATTGCAAATAGTTGCTAAAGCTTGGCTGCATACAATTCTTGTTGTCTGTCTCTCACTGCCGCACCTCAAGATGTACTACTTTACCAGCACAATAAAGCCAAATACGCAAGCAAACTTCTGCTCTTTTAAAAGTTGCTGTCAAAGTTATCCAAACAATCTAATATGTTTCGTTAAAATAAAATTTCTAACTTTCTGCAAATATTACTGATGCGTTATTCTTAAAACAACTACAGAAATGTGATTTAAACTAGTAAAAGAGAACAAATATCTTTTAAGTTAATACTTTTCAAATAAGATGCATGAGTCATTCCTGTGTGCCAGCAATCCATTATGGTTACAGTAGTTTGCTATCTGATTTTATTTAAGTATCTGCAATAAATCCTCAATAAAACCTGCAAATGGAGGTCTCTCTCAGTTTCAGAAATCAATAGTTCTAGAATTAAAAACAACGTTGTCTATTCATTTTATACTGCACACTACTGTTAATTTCATTAGCTCATTCTTTACTGTCAACCTGAGGTTAAGTGTCTTGCTAAAAAACACAATGGTTTGAAAACTCAGTGAGCTTACTGAAAAGCATCATGTTTTGTAGTCATCGTGTTTTGAAAAAACTTTTCAAAACTGCACTTTCGGCATCATGGGTGCATTTCTAAAACAGACACATTTTCTGAGAATCAA
Source organism: Botia almorhae (assembly GCA_036877575.1). Lineage (NCBI taxonomy): Eukaryota > Metazoa > Chordata > Actinopteri > Cypriniformes > Botiidae > Botia > Botia almorhae. Next base: position 36,898 of record JAZGTJ010002274.1, on the reverse strand, counting down.
CTGAGCCAGGAACTTGGAAAGCACATATGATGATCAAAAATGAAGCTGACTATGACAGCAACCATGACCTAAAACGGCTGCTGACTCTGAAAGAAAATGCCTAAAACTGCTGATAGATGACGAAGCTAACGACCCGTGAATGCATCTTACTCACCCGTTTCTAAAGGATTTTAAGCAATAGTCCTGGCTGGTCTCTTACCTTGGGCAGATCGCGGAGCTGGTTGGCGTCCAGCAGCAGCTCTTCTAAACTGGCCCTGTAGCGATAGATCTCGTCCGGCACGTACAGCAGCGAACAGTGGCGCTTATCGATCGATTCAACATGACGGTTGCACCGCCACAGGGGGATACAGTGAAACATAACTGGATGATGATGATAACCTAACCCTGGATAAATCCCTAGTGCGTAAAAAGTTGCCACGGCAATCAAAACTAAAACAAAAAAACAGGGGAAAAACTACTAGGCACAGCGGCCAAAGCAACTAGTGTTGGATACAATGTATCGAAGCCGTCGTCTCGCCGACAGCAACATGGAATAAAAGCGTCGTGCTGCACTTCTGCGTTGACTCCCGAGTTTTCTTTTCCTCTTTTTCACCTTTCGCGCACCATGTTCATTAGAAGACATTAAAAGACCCCGTGTCGTTATTTGTGAGCGGTTCCATGTCTATTTTGTTGCGTTTATTTCCGTTTTCCCTTATCCGAGAGTTTATTTCCTATTACTCCAATTTCTAACCCGGAACATGCACTCCCTCGTTCCAGTGTGACGTCACGCATCCCAGCGACTCCTCCTTTTTGTGTCATCCGCCCTCGCTGCGCGTAAACAATAACACTCCACAGTGAACCACACTTCCCTAAACACTCCTTGGTATTCTTGTAATGCTGTGTGACATTTTTTCGGGGGGTGCCCAAGCACTGAAAGTGCAAAGTGCCCAACTGTTTTCCTTAGGATTATAATTAATATTAATAGATTAGTGTTTCATTGTTATTTTTCTTTCTGGATTTCTAACATGCTTAAAAGGTCCTGAAATTTGAGTCGTCAGCCATTAGGGCCAAGCAAAGGCTAACACATGGGTAGGGCAGGGGGCTATATATGCAATATATGCACGATGGTGCATATATCATACATGCATGCACCTGTACAAAACTTGGTAGGTGTATCGATCATGTCGAAAAAATAATTTTCGCACTGACACCCCTTAGCTCCACCTACAGAAAGTCATTTTGGATTTTCTGAAAAGCACAAGCCAAGATATTAAAGATTCAAAATTGCAAAGAGATTTTTGGTATCTCGAACAGTGTTGCCATGGCAAGGCAGTAAAATTATAGATTAAAGATTATAGATTAAATTTACCCTAGTCGTTACATACTTGGTCAGAATAAAGAAGAGATATTGAGTTGCTAAATTGTAAACAGGTTGTTTATCTTAAACTGTGTTGCCATAGTGAGGCAATTAATTTCTGCCAATAAATGGAACAGGAAGTTCCTCATGTCTGTGGCATGCATTGAGTGATCTACATCAAATTTGGGAAATATGTTTGATGTTGTGGGCTAATCACTGATAAATGATGTGGCTATTGTAAGTTATAGCACCACCAACTGGCAGCAGGAAGTGTGACACTTACAAAAGACAGAACAGATTTCTAAAATACCCCTTAATTATTTTCAGAATTAAATGACAACTGTGCATCATTTTCTAAAAAGAACTAGGTGGCAATGGGGCAGTAGTGCTGGGGCCTGTCATCATTGCTTGCAGCTATATTTAGGGGCTCGAACGTGAAGCACCAAAACCCTATTGTAATTGTAAGGATTCCTAACAGGGGTTCAAGCACGAAGCACAGATTTCATATCATGTGACGGTTGACAAATAGACAAAATATTGATAGAATTGTTTTAGATCTTCTAATTCTGAATAACTGTGCCTCTAGAACCACTGGTGTCAATCAAACCGGTCAACAAGTGTTTGAGGTTATTTGAAAAACCCAATTTTGCGAAACAGACCTAGGTTTTTTAACTCACAAAGACACCTAAACCCCGATAATTACTGCTTGCAGCTATATTCATTTAGCACGAAGTGCTAAAACTATTGTTTTTGTTAAGATTATTATTATTATTAGGGGTTTAAGCGTTTAGCGCTAAAATCCTTTTGTTTTTGTTAAACTTATTATTATTACTAGGGGTTAATGTAGCGTGTAATAGCTTTTGTATTTGTTAGGATTTTTATTATTATTATATTATTAAAGCACTGAAATCCTAGGGTAATTGCTAAGATTTTTAGGGGTTCAAGCATGCAGCACTGAAACCCTATTGTAATTGTTAGGATATTCTGTTATTGTTATTATTATTATTACACCTTAAAACTGATTGTGGTGACCAAACTGGCAGGTTTGCAGACAAGAGGAACCCAAGAGCGGACAGCGATTAACAAACAAATCTTTATTTAAACTGAAATACACACCCAAACATGGGCTTACTTTAGGAAATAACACACGCCCGTGGCGAAAACGAGGAACTAAAAGGAACACCGGCTAAACACAAAATATATGAATAAATAAATGTGAACATAAGTTGAAATCAAAAAACAAGGCAACCAAACACATATTTTAATACTTCAAAGATAACTGACAGGAAAATACATCACAGAATATAAATAAGGTCCAACAGGAAATCTAAGAACGAATAACTAATACGAAAATAAATAAACAACAATTAAACGGAAGACTCAGCACACAATGACGGACAGTACTGGACACCAACTAGACGTGGACACAAACAGGACTCAGGACACTGGACCCGGCCGGGAGAAAGACTCAGACTGGGAATGCTCCAAACATGAACACAGGCGGGGACACAGACAGGACTAGACTAGACTATGGAGCGTTAACGAGAAAGACGCGTAGCAAGCAGGATGAGCAAGCAGGATGAGCATGGAAGACAAGTGAGGAAGACAAGCAAGATGATCGGCTATGAAGACAATTAGCAATGAAGACAAGCCAAGAAGACAATGGCAGATGCTGTTCTGTTCCCGTGTCTGTTCGGCAGCGGCGGCGGCTGCTCTGGGAAGAATGGGGGCCTTTGGACTTGGCTCTGGGAAGACAGGCACCGCCGGACTTGGCTCTGGGAAGGAGAGGCAGGCTACCAGGGCAGCGAATTTCACCAACATGGCTGCCCAGCTGGCGATGGGGTCGGAGGAGCTTGCTGCCAGGACAGGCTCCTCCCAAGCCGGAGCGGAAGACGCTGCCACCTACACAGACTCAGAGACAGAATCGACCGGCATTAAAACAGACTGGACAGACACTGGAACAGACTGGACAGACACGGGAATAGACACGCCAGACACTGGAGTGGGAGGTAGCACCGCCACCGGAGCCACTGCCGAATCCGACAGGGGATGAAGAGCCGCCTCACGCCTCTTCCTCCTCCTCCTGGAGCTCCGAGACTGCCCTCCTCCAGAAGGATCGCTGGCACGTGGTGCCGGATCCAACGAGTCGCTCGCGCACCCGACGAGCTCCACCCCGGACCCCATTGAGTTCCCGAGAGAAACAACAACTGAAATACACACCCAAACACGGGCTTACCTTAGGAAATAACACAAGACAAGCAAGACGATCGGCAAGGAAGACAATTAGCAATGAAAACAAGCCAAGAAGACAATCAGCAATGAAGACAAACAAACCAGCACAGGACAGCAGACACGAGGGCAATAAATACGAAAGGGAAACAATGACAAACAGGTGTGTAACATTAACTAAACAAGGAAACAAGGGAACAAGGAGGCGGGGTGATAAACACAACGGAGCCATGTGCTTCCACACAAAACGCACACCCAGAGCTCAAGTCTAGACTCCGACTCTAACCGGGAACTGAACTATGACAAGACGAGTCAGAGCCTAAACCCTGATATATACCATAGACTGTGTCAGGATCCTGGCAAAACGCGACTTCTAACACTAAACAGGAAGCCAGACACTTAAATTTTGGTCAGATGGCAGTACTCCATACAATTACTCAGAAAGAGACTTATCCTAAGACTCACCAAAATGTGCCAATGTGGACACCACAGCCACCTCAAACACGCCAGTGCTCATAACTTCTTCACCGTTTGTCGGATCAACAAGTGCCTTATACTGTTGGAATCCATTTCTGCTATTAAAATCTTCCTGCTAATTTTAATTTTTCACTAAACCTAATTTTGTAAACCAGTTTTAGGGTTGGAGAGATGTTATAATCAATAAGTTGACATTTTTATTCACATTCGTTACGGGATGCCAAAACATTAGAAGTGGGCAGGGACACATTTTGGTTATGTGGTTATAACTTGGGAAGGGAATGAGATATGGAGACATATCTTGGTACACATATGTAGAAATCTCATTTGTGGTGACAAAATTGGCCACCTGGTGACGCCATAATGTAAAGACAACACAAAGGAGACTACAAATAGGGTTAAAAAAAGGTTAAAAGGTTATTTGTTCACTGTACTGAACAAATGGCAGACCCCCTGCATACAATACAAACTCGTAATAGGACTCCTAATTCTAAAAAACTTTGCCTCTAGAACTACTGCTGTCGATCCAACCCCTCTTCAAATATTTGAGGTTTTTTGAAAAAACAGTACAACACAATTCTCTGGACTATCTAAGTCAACAATTATCAATTATCAAATGTTTCGCATTTGGAAAGTCGTGTGCCGTTTCAAAAATGGGGCATGGCCAAGTGTACCAATAAGTCCATATTTCCTAAACAAAAGACAAAACAGACAATCACAAAACTAATTAAGTTCATGCAGCTTGTGATACTAAAGAAACGTGCAAAATATATTTGTAAAAGATATTTGTAAAAGAATGTTATTAAGCAGGCTTTTTAGATACTTGCAAAATATTTCTTAATATCTGCAGATGCACACAAAAGTGTTTAAAACCCAATAATCGCTGTTTGCATCTATATTTATTATTATTACTATTCTGACATAGGACTGGCCAATAGGGGGCGCCACAGCAATCACAAACGTGTGAGCGCTCACAACTCCTTTACCGTTTGTCCATATACTGATTGAATCCTTGGCTTAAGACTAACAAAACATATATCTCTGATTTAATTTCCACCATTAAAATTTTCCTGCCATTTGGATATTTTTTACAATCCTAGGTTTTTCAACCAATCGGAACCAAACCAGTGCTGAAATATTTTCTGGAGTTAGTTTGTTGATAATTATAAAAAAAACCATGCCAAAATGTTTGAAGTGGGCGGGGCCCAACTTGAGCATCTTATTCTCTTTATGTAAGGTATCTGAGAAGTTTCCAGAGAGAGAATCCAAGTTACATTATCACTAATCTGACCTTAAATCTTATCTTAAAATCTTATTCTCTCTCACTTAAACTTACTGCATCACTTGAGAAAGTAGGCTGACTGGGTTCATGGTGGAATTAATCAAACATTTTTTGAGGACTTCTCCAAACCCCCAGTCATCAGTCATACCACACCACTGCTAAAGCCCCCGGAAGCAGCCAAATCACGTGCAATAACTCCATGGATTCACTACTGTTACGTACGTAGCAGCGCTCCTGACATTAGGAGAAATCATTTTGATGGATGCCCAGAAAGCGTTTGATCAAATAGTGTCCATTCATTGTTTTGGATTTGGAAGTCATTTTATTAAGTAGGTAAAAATTTTATATTGCCCACGTCATCCATTTTGACAAATTCTAAAAGATGTAAGCCTTTCAAGTTGTGTTGGAGAGTTAGGCAAGGTGATCCTCATACTCGTGAGAACTCTGGCTGCTGCATTCTGAACCACCTAGAGTTTTTGAATTAATCTTGCAGGGCAGCCACCAAGTAGGGCATTGCAATAATCAAGTCTTTTATTTCATGAATGCATAAATTAATTTTTCAGTGTCTGGCATGTGTCATGCCATGACCAGCATGTCATAGTTCTGATATAATTTTATGCTGAAAAAATGCAGTTTTCCAAGTACTGGAAATGTGTTTTTTAAAGGACAAATTATCAAAAATGACACCCAGATTCTTGGCTAATGAAGTAGGATTTATAGAGCATCCATCAAGAGTAAAGCAGTGTTCTATAATGTTCCCTGTGGAGGGTTTTTGTCCAATAAGTAAAACTTCTGTTTTATCTGAATTTAATAGTATAAAGTTGCTAGTAATCCAAGTTTTGACATCGACTATGCATTCTGTTAGTTTGGCGAATTTATGAATCTCGTTGGGCCTAGAAGAAATGTACAGCTGAGTATCATCAGCGTAACAATGAAAACGAACTGTCTCTTAACAATTGCTCCCAGAGGTAGCATGTACAGGGTGAAAAGTAGGGGCCTGCAGTACTCCATAATGGACTTGTGATCGGTTATGACACCTTTTCACTCACAGGTATGACACCTTTTCACTTTTCACTTTCCTTTCCCGGAATGAACATATCTGTGAGAGCACCACCTTTTCCAGTATTTTTGAGATAAAAGGTAAATTTGAGATGGGTCTGCAGAATCATCAACTGCAGAATGTCATCAACATTTACACCATAAGACAGGATTAAATCTAAGGTATGATTACTGCATTGAATTTTTCCTGACATGTGAAGTGCAACACCAGTAGAGTTTAAAATGTCTTTGAAAGCCAAACCCTTTTCATTATTCACATGGATGTTAAAATCACCAACAATTAAGGCTTTATCGGTGGACAGTACTCTTTTGAGTCTGGGTAGCTGTAAATGCATTCCTATAAAGTGCAGCAACAACTCCCCCTTTGCGTTTTGGACAAGGCTCATGCTTATTGCAGTAATTTTGCTTATGATCTGTGATCATATAAATAACAAAAAGCACTTTTGTAGAGAGAGCTCTAATATTTAGCAAACCAAGCTTTATTAATTGTTTATTAATATGTATTATGTATTATCTTTTTTATTTGTTTAACATTGATTAAATTGCCAATTAATTGTTTAAGTTTTTTTGTATTTCCAGTCCAGGGGGCAGACACATATATTAAATAATATTCTAATATTAAGGTAATTTTATGTGTTGTAAATTTTAGTAGTATTAATAAGACTATGTGTCAATTTTCTAGAATGGATCAGTAGAGACTCCCCCCTTTATCTATGGTCAGTAAAATTAACAATTACTTTGCCACAGTTCATCTATCTCTTCCAGAGTTTACCCATTTATTTACCTGTGTCTTTTTTTAAAACTCCTGGATTCAATTTTCATACCATTTATCTGGGCCTATAAGTTTCCCTAAATAACAAAAATGCACCCACCCAAATGGAGGGCTTAGGGCTTTCAGTTTTTAAATTTTACTATTGGGCAGCCAATTTTACTAGGGCTTTATGTTACTGGCAGGAGGCATTCCTGGTCAGATCATGGTCTTGCCATCCTGAGATATTCAGAGACATTATAAACTCTTTCAAACTTCCAGCAACGATTGATGGTCATGATTTTTGCTAAAAAATACTTTTAAATTGGAAAACTTCAGACTTTTCATGTTTTACATGTGATACAGCTGGAGGATATACAATTCCATTGAGTCCAAATCTCATTGAGCGACTACTGACGCAAATAAATGGGTGACACCGGGGTCTTCCACGGGGACGAGGGGACGGCTGTTCATGATGAGTTCGATGGAACTCTTCGGTCAGGGTAGGATCCAGGATGACTGCATTCCCCCAAGACCTTTCCTCTGGTCCGTACCCCTCCCAATCCACCAGGCACTGCAGGGTACCACCTCGGTGTCTGGAGTCTAAAAGCTCCTTGGCCCGATAAGCCTCCTCGCCATCCACCATGATTGAGTCTGTTGTCCGGGCGATTCCTCAGTCTTTCCCCCAGGTCCACTAGCGGGTTTTAACAAAGACATGTAAAAAGTGGAAGAAATGCGGTAGTTAGAAGGGAGTCTAAGGCGAAATGAAACGGGAGTAATTTGTCTAATAATTTGAAACGACCCACATCTAAATCTAAAAAGTAATTCGGCAGTTTCAAAGGAGGTAGGAAGCTTGGGTAGAGGAATGAGACGACAGGCCTTGAAAATCTATCAGTAATTGTGAGGATTGTAGTGTTACCTTGAGAACTAGGGAGGTCTGTGATGAAATCACTTGCAATGTGCGAACAGGGTCGTTGGGGTGCTGGTAGAGGTTGGAGAATACCGTCTGGGAGCTGTTTTGGAGTTTTGGAAGTCTGACAGATGGTACATTGGTGAATGTAACTGATAGTATCTGGGGACAGGGAAGGCCACCAGTAGCGCTTTTTAATAGTTCAATCAAGGCAGTAATCCCAAGATGACCAGAACTGGGAGAATCGTGGACTAAAGCTAATAGTCCTACGGAAAGGTTCGGGTACAAAGATTAGATTAGGTGGGCAGTTAGCTGGGGGAGGATTCTGACAGTTGGCTAAGTTAATTTCAGTAGAGATATGCCACAAAACTGGTGCCACAAGTAGTGTGCCAGAAATGATGGGTTCTTGACTAGGAAAAGGAGGGATGTCTTCAGACTGTCGGGAGAGTGCATCAGCCTTAACATTCTTAGACCCAGGGTGATACGTCACTGAGAGCTGAAATCTAGTAAAGAACAAAGTCTATCTGGCTTGGCGGGGAAGTCTTTTGGCCAAACGAAGGTATTCAAGATTCTTATGATCTGTCAAAATAGTGAATGGATGGGTAGCTCCTTCGAGCCAATGCCTCCACTGCTCCAAAGCTAGCTTCATGGCTAGTAATTCGTAAATCGTAATTGCGTTACGCAGGGGATAATTTACGGGAAAAGAAGGCGCATGGGTGTAATTTAGGGGAATCCCTTTGACGTTGGGATAGAATAGCGCCCACCCCTGTATTAGAAGCATCAACCTCAACAACGAAGGGTAACTCAGGGTCGGGATGTTTCAAAATGGGGGCCAAAGTAAATTGTCTCTTCAACTCTTGAAAGGCTACTTCGGCTTGAGAGGACCATTTCAATCGGTTTGAGGTTTGTTTGGTCATGGAAGTAAGCGGGGAAACAACTAAATTAAAATTTGTAATGAAACGTCTGTAAAAATTAGCAAAACTTAGAAATCACTGTAACTCATTGACAGTTTTTGGTTGTGGCCATTTAGCTACAGCTTCTACCTTGGATTCGTCCATGGCCACACCATCCTGACTAATAATATAACCTAAGAAAGTAGTACGAGTTTGATAGAATTTGCATTTCTCTTGTTTTACATAAAGTTAATGTTTAAGAAGACGTTTTAGAACTGCTTTGACATGTTTGATGTGTTCGTCAATGGATTTAGAATATATCAAAATGTCAATGTACACAATTTCCCACTTGTCGAGCATATCTCTAAGCACCTCATTCATAAATGACTGAAACACTAATAGGCGTTGGCTAGACCAAAAGGTATAACTAGGTATTCATAATGACCCGAGGTGGTGGAAAAGGCTGTTTTCCACTCATCACCTTCTTTTATCCTAACTAAATTATATGCACTGCAGAGGTCGAGTTTGGTATAAATTTTGGCTTGTCTAAGTTGTTCCAGAGCAGAAGGGAACTAATGGTAACGGGTATCGAAATTTTACGGTAAAATCGTTGAGTGCACGATAATCAATACAAGGTCTTAAACCACCATCTTTCTTCTTTACAAAGAAGAAGCCGGCCGAAGCCGGGGAATTTGAGGGACAAATGTAGCCTTTCTCAAGCTCTTCTTTAATGTAGTTTTTCATGGCTTCGGACTTGGGTTGTGATAAGGGAATGATGCGTCCCTTAGGGGGAACCGCACCAAGTACAAGCTCGATTGCACAATCTATTGAGCGATGAGAATGGAGTTGCATAGCCTTCTTTTTGCTAAATACCTCCATATATTCCTGATATACTACCGGTATAGAGTCAGTTGTAGTATTAATAGTGGTTTTAGGAAATGAAGCAGTGCATGAAGGGGTAACATCTTGTAGACAGTTATGATAACAAGAGGGTACCCACCGAAGAAGCTCTCCGTCTTTCCAGGAAATTATGGGTTCATGTTGCCTTAGCCAGGGTAAACCTAGAATTACAAAATGGTGAGGTGACAGTATAACATAGAACTGAATGTCCTCTGAATGGAGGATGCCAACTGTCAATTTAATGGGTTAAATGAGTGACTCCATGATCTTTTAGGGCTTGACCGTCTATCGCCTCCACTGTTAAAGGACAATCAGAGGGGGTTAAATGTAGATTATATCTTTGAACAACATCATTGGATAAAACATTTCCTGCTGCCCCAGAGTCAATAAGAGCCAAGGTTTCAATGGTCTGGTCTGCTATAATCAATTTAACAGGCAATGAAATATTTGCATGGGCCTTATCTGAAACAAAGGTAGCACTCACCAGGTACCAGTCAGAACTTGGACGGATAAGACAAGTTGCCTTGAGGTGTCCAGCATCTCCACAGTAGAGACAAAGTTGATGTTAAATGCGTTGATGCCGCTCTTCTTGAGACAGGTGAGTATAACCCAATTGCATGGGTTCCATCAGCTGAGTCCTTTCGATTGGTGGAGCGTACATAGAAGTTGGAGGCCTGCGAGATCGAATAAGATTATCCACTTGTATAGATAATTCAATAAACTCAGTAAGGTTTCTGCCCTCGTCTTGGCAAATGAGTTCTGATTGCAATTCATGTGATAAACCTCTACGAAAAAGGGTTTTTAATGTATCTTCTACCCAATTAGTTTGTACGGCTAACGTGCGAAATTACAGAGTGTACTCCGAGGCTGTTAGTTTCCCTCGAGTAAGAGTTAGCAATTGTTCTCCTGGGCTCTTACCTCCAGCTGGGTGTTCAAACACCTTACGAAAACATTGCAAAAATATGTCAAACAAAGGGAAAACAGACCCATCCAGCCTCCACACCGCCGAAGCCCAATCTAATGCCTTTCCCGTCAATAAGGAACACACAAAGGCAATTTTACTAACATCAGTAGGATACAAAGTAGGCTGTTGATTTGAACAAAGAGCATTTTGTGGGAGAACCATCAAACTTTTCCAGAAGGGCTAGACGTGAGTTTACCGGACCAGAGATGTTTGGGTGAGTAGACACTGGTGGTGGGCTCGGCAGTGTGCTAGTAGACGAGGCTGGGTTCGATGGTATAAGGCATGCACCTTAAAATGCTTTCACCAGCTTCTCAGTGACAATGCTTTGTTTATAAGTAGACTATTCACCCCCTCCCCCTTTTTTATATTTTTAGTTTTGCTTAGTTTTGTTTTTAGAAGGTTGTTCTAGTGGTATTGGTTGAATAATTTTGTAATAATGTTTTACATTATATTCACAAAAACCTCAAAATAAAAAATATATTTTTTTAATTATTTAGCAACTGTTTAAAACACCTTATTCCGCATTAGTGCTCGTAACTTCATCACAGTTTGTCAGATCAACAAGTGTTTATAATGATTAAAAACATGTTAAACTTTGCATTTGGAAAGTGTGTATTTCCTAAATTAAACAACAGAAGACCACAAATCTATGCGAGTTGATGCATGTTGTGATTCTAAAGAAACATGATAAATGTCAATGGGGCAATAGATTGCGCTACAGCAGTTATAAAATGATGTATTTCAATGATGATTGCCTTAATTTAGTGAAAGTTGTTATTTTCATCTCTGTTTTAGGTGCCTATAGGCTTGCTAAATAATACATATCACTAATATATGCCTGTATTTTGTGTATATGGAATTACAAATTCACAAATACATTTCATGTGTGGGAAAACAGGCCGTTCTGAGGTTACATGCTAAGTTTAATAAATTTTACATTCATTTTAATATTTAAAATATGCCTGCTGCAATTGGATTTAAATACTTTTCATATGGAAGTCAGGACATTCTAAGGTTACATGCTAAATTTAATAAATACGTTTATTGAAAGAGGAAATAACAGCAGTTTTTTAAAGAACAACCACATCATTTCAGATGAAGGCTGTAGTTTTGTATTTTGTCCAGTAAAGGGGAATTCATTTTAAGTCCTCATGTGCCATTAGTGCTGAAATGTTTAGAACTGTATTTGAAAAACCATAAAATATAAACAATGTTTATCATTACTTTGCAGATAAATATGTATGTGTCAAAAATATTCTGTTTAGAAAGACAATTTCTTGTAACCTCACAACAGCTTACTGGAAAAATCTTTTATCTGCACTGACCTTTCACAGACAAGCTAGCACTAAATTATTGTATCCCTCCAAACAAGTGTGCGGTAATATGCTTTAGTGCTTAGTGCTTTAGTGTGGTAAAATTTAATCATGTAACCACATAATTCTCTAATCATGTATTTCTGTGATCATGTATTTTCTTATCGTCTGTTTATAGTATTCTTATAGTTATTGGTTGATGTTCAAAATATATTCTTTCCTGAAAACAACCCTTAACATGGTTAAACTAGATGAAGGTATAACTGGACATTCTGTCAATCTTACATCACTTGATCCTATGCAGAATATGCTAGGCCAAGGATTTTTCCCCTTATCTAGTGGTTCTGTGTGAAACACACAGAGCAGTTGGGTCTGACTATTTTAATTATGTCTTACGTGCAAAAAACAAGGCCACTTGGGCGCCAGAGATTGGAGGTGTTCATGGGTGTTTCCTGTTTTTTCTTATTGTTTTAGCTACTGGGCACACATGATAAAACAGCAACAGTAGTATTTTCCACCACAGTAGTATTGTTGTACCAGAAGTTTAAAACCAACTAAAAGGGTCAAGTACAATTTTGTAGACTAGTGAAGTCGATATTAAAAGTACATCTTTAGTCAGCAACATGATTTAAAATTATCCATTGCACTTTATGAAATGTTTACCAGTGTATCAAAGGTGTTTATTGCTTAGAAGTTCATAATGACGCTTTAATAAAACTCAGAATATTAATATTAGACATTGATTGACTTAATTTACAGACCACACGTGTAGTTCCAGCTGTGAAGTGTTTGTAGAAATTGTTACTTGATGAAAGGTTTAAATGTGTATTACTAAAATAAGACAAAAAAAGGTACATCACTTCAAATTTCATACTACTATAATACTCACAGATACAAGGACATGTTAGTTTGTTAATTAGTTTGGTCTAAAAAATATAAAAATACCTACGAGACGAACAGTATTCCACTAAAATAATGCTCAACAGTTGTCTAAAGAAAATCTCATATTGGAGAAAGCGGCTTATTTGTTAAGGGTTTTTGGCATCCCAGCATGTACTGCAGCATGAATATATTATGCAAATATTGTTACAGAATTGTTACAACCAACTCGGTACAAAAAAAACACTACATTCCTTAACTCAAAAAGTCTGAAATGTATTATTACATTACAGTCTATCAATATACAAATTTAGTACCATGACAAACTAAATATCAGATTTAACTTTTTGTGAATGCATACACAACAGCCGAAAAGAGCCCTGACAAACCAGTTGAGAACCCCAGGAGGAAACTGAACTACACTAGCTGGTGACAAACCTTAGCCATTAAGATTCCATAGCACATGTACATACAAGAACCAGCATGATTGTGGTTAAATATTTTAATTTCAGAATTCAGAGCTCAGAGAGTGTCATTATGACAAATACCAATAAAAAAAAGACATAGATTTCCAAGTGTCATTGTTAATACAGGAATTATGGAGTTTGGTCAACTTGATACTTATTTGTAAGCATTAAAGATAAATTACAAAGATAAGGGGAAAAAAAATCTCTTAATATATCACAATTAGGTGCCCATGATCTGCAAGGTTCATCTGCGACTAAGCTGCTTTTTAAAGGCCTTAAGGGACTTCGCCATCATGGGTGCCACTCCTATGAAGATACAGAACAAACAAATCACATGCAAATCACAAAAAGTGTGTAACAGACAGTTGTGCATATAAAAAGATACTAGTGTGTGGGAGAATGTCATTTTCATTAAATATACTGTGTGTATTCTGATTGTGTTCCCATACAAATACATTTTGGCCTGGTTTCACAGACAGCTCATGCATTTCAGTCTGGGACAGTCTTAATTCAAAGCAAATTGCATGGGCATATTTTAAAATACATCAGCGTCTCAAGATCACACCAGTAATCTTTTTTTTTCTAGGGCATTTGTATAAGCTACTTCTGGCTACTGTATATAGGCCACCTGGGCACCACACAGAGTTTATCAAAGAGTTTTATTTTTTTTATCAGTAGTAGTACTGACCACAGATAAAGTCCTAAATTTTGACGATTTTATCTTCCATACGGACAATGACAAATATGCATTGGCTTTTAAAGACATTTTAAATTCTGAGTTTCACAACGTGTCAGGACTCACTTATTGTCCAGATTTGCCTACTTGAAGTCTTTTAGAAGAAAACAAACAACCCCAGATATTTATTTATTTGCAGTGGCTAAATTAACAAAAAATACAGCATCAACTGCTTCAGACAGCTGTCAATAACATAGCAGTGATAATTTAATAAATTTCTTTAAAAACAAAATGTCAGACAACAAATTATAAACATCCAATTGCCTGCTGCACAATCACATTAGACAGTGCATGGTAAGCACAAGGAGCAACAGCAGTCATTCGCTACTTTAGGCAAGGATAAACTGTCAAAAATAAAATATTCAAAACAACAACATGTATGCTAGATTCTATACCTACCAAGTTTTTGAAAGAGATACTTGAAATTACCTGAAATTAAAAATGCCCTACGTAGTATTATTAACTCATTATTGCTGCTGGGATATGTCAAAAAAGCTTAAAAGCTGGCTGTTATCAGACCTATTAAAAAAACAACTCAATACCAGAGAATTAGCAAATTAGACCCATCACAAATCTACATTTTACTTCAAAAATTCTTAAGGTGGCGTCTCTACAGAATTGTTCTTTCCTGGAAAGAAAAGGTATCTGCGAGGATTTACTGTCAGCATTTAGACTGTATCAAAACAAAAACTGCTTTCATCAGAGTGACAAATAATCTACTCCTGTTGGCCAATTGTGGTTGCATCTCTCTTCTAGTGCTACTGGACCTTAGCGCAGCCTTTGACAGTATTGTCCACAGCATTCCCATGTATAGGCTTGAAAATTATGTCGACACATAATGGAACTGCACCGGCATGGTTTAAATCATATTTATCTGAACGATTTTAGTTTGTTGCTGTGAGTGAAAGTGTCACATTGATTACAAGTTCAGTATGGAGTGCTGCAGGGCCCTGTGCTTCTGCCTCTATCTTTTACCTTGTACATACTACCTCTGGGAGCAATTAAGAGACAAAGTTAGTTTTCACTGCTACACTGCCGATGTCCTGCTATATATTTCTTTGAGGCCAGACAAGACAAATAATTCACCAAACAAACAATGAAAAGCCTTCTTCATCGGCTAAGAATCTGGGTGTCCAATTCGATAGCAATTTCTCCATTAAAAAGCCACATTTTCAATATCTGTAAACTTCATTTTTTCATCCTAAAATTCTATCTAAAAATCTAACTACAAAAACTCCAAATGGTTTAAAATGCATTAGCCAGATAAAAAAAGAATGACCATATTAGGCTGGTTCCATCAACACTGCACTGGCTGCCTATTAAGTGTCGCATACAATTCTACTAATTATCTAGAGTTCGATCTACCTGACCTCTGGTCTTATCACAGTCCTTCACGTTCACTGCGATCTCAAGTTTCAGGCCAGTTGATAATACCTAGCATTTCAAAATCAAGCGAGGCTTGTAGAGCCTTCTCATACTTGGCACCCAAACTCTGGAAGTTCTCCCAGTGTTGTCCGGGAGGCAGATACATTCTGTTATCTTAAATCTAGCTCACAGATAGTCCTACAGTTTTATGACTCAAAACCCTTAATGGATTGTTAGGCTGCATTAATGGGGACACTTCCCATAAGAAAATATGTACTGCCTCTGCTCCCAAGTCTTTCATTTCCCCAAAATCCTGTACTCAATGGCTCTGGACTTTATTTAGACCAGTTGGTGAGGAGATGGGACGACCCCTGAGACCCAGACCCAGCTCCAGTCTGATCTGACACTTATCCCAGTTCTAGTTCAGACAGATGCTCATCCTCAGGCAAATTTAAGAAAACAAAATCAGTCCCAAAGTTTTTTCTCCATCTATACATAATTGGAGTTTTGGTTTCTTGCCACTGCCACCCTGTTTACTTGCTTACTGGGAGACTGCTGACATTTACCTTGGTTTAGGGTTTTCTAAATTGTTAATATTGATTTTAATGTAATTAACTACAGTCTTAAAGACTTTACTATTTCACCATTTTCCCCCTATTCTTTTTTATAATGCAATCTTCAGATATTTTATGGTATTACTGCAAATTCCTTAAATTTAGTGTACTCCTGCTCTATAAAATGTTATGTTCTTTCTAACAGCATGTCTTGCTTAATATAACACCTGTCACCTATCAGGCTAGTTGACTTAATGTTGCATAGTCTCTGTAAAAGTACAGACCATTTTGGCAAGCTGATATAAACCACCAGGATTGGTATGAGCCTCAGGGCTCGCAAAATCGCTAGCCTGATGTCCCGGGGCTAGTGTCATCCAGTCGGGCTACCAAAACGTATTACCGCCCTGCCCGTCTCATAGGGAGGAAAAATATATTGCAATGCTTTTGCATTCTCTCAAAAATTTGGCCGGGTAATTATGTTGTATGTAATTTTCGGGCACCGGGAAACCACTAGCAATATGTGGGGTATTGAAATCGCATTTAAATGTGCGCTCGCTTTCAACTTTCACTTTCAATTCGCGATCATGCGACCTGTGACACTCGTCCTGTCTGTCATCCCTGTCTTCACATGACAAGTGAAATCTCCCACAGCAAGCTTAAACGTGAAAAACGTGGAAAGGAAATCGCTAAAAGTTATGTGTGTGCGTTTGTGAAAATAAGAGGCGCATGGATTTACGCAGGTATTTCGGTTCTGAAGTGGAGACCGATGCAGAAAGCTGAGGAAGGAGATGCTATGCCCTCAACGGTGAGTGGCATTTTCATATCCGTGACTTCACTTGATATTTCATATTCAGAATCTGACACAGACTGAATTATGTTCTACATTGTTTTTACAAGTTCATAGAAATTTCAGTTAAGTCAGAACCAAATATTTGTATTAATGATTGTAATTTGATTATTTTATACGATTGTTATTTGTGTTTTGAAAATGTGTTTGATTGATGTTTTGTCTCCGTTACAATATTCTACATTAAAAATAATGTCTTTATTTGAGCTACTTAAATTCATTTTAGGGTACCAAAATCTGAAGAGTGCCTGCCCGAAGGGCTACCAGAGATTTTGAAATTTTGCGAGCCCTGAGCCTTCACATGCAATAACCGGTATTTCTGATGCACATGCATTTCCTCAAATAGTTCAGATATGTTGTTGACAACTTCACATTCATAAACCGATTACAATTTTAGTATCATTAATTAGACTTCTTAATGCATCTTATAAACAAAGTTTGCATGTAATAATAATACCATGTTCTGCATTATACACATTTCGTTTTTTGTGTTTCTCTTCTTCATATGTAAAGCTTATTTAAAGCAATGCAACACTGTAAAAAAGGCATTATATAAATAAATTGAATTAAATTACATATTCTAATTTAACTAAGCCTAGCTTAATATAAGCCCTGTCTGTGAAACCAGGCCTTGACTTTTGTACAATTACCCATTTTGCTCTTATTAGCCAGATGGAGTTGCGGTTTACATTTTTTTTTTTATTACGTATTACTTCTATTATTAAATTATTCCACTGCACAAGCTGAAACAAAAGGTAGTAGCACTCTTGATTGATTTACATAGTGCCGCCCTATGCAGGTATAAGGCTCCCCAAAGAATTAAAACAAAAGGAACGCTATTACCCCAGTGTATACTCCATTTACATCTACAAAAGTATGAAACTGCGAAATGTAAAGATATAACACACTAAATAAAAATAGCCTGTAATTTGTTGGCACAGATGTGCCAATCAGTTAACCAGGTAAATCACTAGATGCCAACCATTGTAATCACTCGCTCAGCCCAAATACACTTATTACAATTAACTTATCATGAATAATGGTTTATTCAGCAACAATCGTCTTTTTCATGTTGTGTTCCACTAACGTTTAATCTTCCGTTGGTCTTGTGTTTGGACAGAACTGTTGGAGGGTTTTGGAGACTCACTGAAGTTGGATCTTCTACAACTCTTATGTGTTTTTACATTACTGTAAGGTAGAAAGTATTAACAAAACAGAGCACATTTGCTTTTTAAAAGACAAGGTAATATACTTCACATAGGAAGGGAAGAAAATGCAGCAACAAACTTTAGCTGACATATTAGGTCACCAAAAACGTTAAAATATGATGTATACAATTGTTTTATTATGATAGTTATTATTGTTATTGTATAATGGTTACATGAGGCATACACAGCTGGCTTCCTGAGCTCAGTGTGGTGTGAACTAACCTGGGTTTTTCTGTTGAGTGAATGAGTGTCACAGGACCAGCCGTGCCATGAATCTCCTGTTGGATTCTCACATTTCTAGGTGGCTTAGCAGCTGAATGAATGAAGGCCATTTTCACCTGTCTGCCTGCCAGGTCAGTGTGTGTGACAGGGACAGCAGTTTCACACATTACCAGGAGGAGCTCAAACATGTGCACAGTGTGACAGTTAAAGTTGTGGTAATGGATCTTAAAGTCCATCCACAAGTGAATCAGGCTCAGTTACTGTGACAGTCCTAGCGATTTTGAATGTAAAGTTAGGGCAGCAGGATGCAGAATTGTACTTTGAATTTTTATTATATAAACAGAGTTAAATTTTAATTCAACATTGTTGCAAAATTCAAATCAGTTGACTTTGGCTATTCTTCCTTATTCAACCAATAAAAAATAAAAAACGTTTGAGAATAAAAATATTTCACAGATCAAATGGAATGAACTCCTATCTTTTAAAACTGGTTATATCGGAGCATTCTTTAAAGATTAAAATGCAAGGTATTTGGTAAAGTGACAATGTTTAGATCAATTAAAGATCTGCAGCTATGATCTTTTACAGAAACAACATCATCCATTAAAAGATGAGGCTGAAACAAATGGGCCAAAGTGGCATTTTCTAGATTAATGCAAACAGAAAAATTTTAAACACTATTCATCTACACTCAGAGTTCTATAGTTAACCCCAATGTCACAATTGGGCTTTAAATCTATTTATAGCCTGAAGAGACAGATAGTCAGATGGCCACATTACCACAGAGACCAATCATATTTAAGTGCATATCAAGCTCAACTCTGCACACTGCTGGGGAAATACTTAAACAAGGCATAGAGATTAAACTTGCAAATTCTCTCCCAACAGTCAGTGAAAATCTGTCTAATGTACTGAATTAGACTATATGATTTTACAAGCCATGTTTACAGTAGAAGAACCCCACATCAGTATTTGTATAAACTATAGCTGGTATACTGTATAAGAAAATAGCATGTCATAGAAATAAAATGTATCAAACAGTAAAAATATCACTACTGTTTATAGTGCCTTGCAAAAGTATTCATACCCCTTTACCTTCTCCACATTTTGTCACATTACAACCACAAACTTAAATGTTTTTTATTGAGATTATGTAATTTATCACTTTTTACACAAAGTAGCACATAATTGTGAAGTGGAATGAAAAAAATACATGGTTTTCAAAATTCAAAAATCTAAAAAGTGTGGTGTGCATTTGTATTCAGCCCCCCTGCATCAATACTTTGTAGAGCCACCTTTCGCTGCAAATACAGCTGCAAGTCTTTTGGGGTATGTCTCTACCAGCTTTGCATCTAGAGACTGAAATTTTTGCCCATTCTTGAGCATCTGTGAACAGCAATTTTCAAGTCTTGCCACAGATGCTCAATGGGATTTAGGTCTGGACTTTGACTGGGCCATTCTAACACATAAATATTCTTTGATACAAACCATTCCATTGTAGCTCTGGCTGTACATTTAAGGTCATTGTCTTGCTGGAAGGTGAATCTCCTTCCTAGTCTCAAGTCTTCTGCAGCCTCCAACAGGTTTTTTTCCAGGATTGCCCTGTATTTAGCCCTATCCATCCATCCATCTTCCCATCAACTCTGACCAGCTTTCCTGTCCCTGCTGAAGAAAAGCATCCCCACAGCATTATGCTGCCACCACCATGTTTCACAGTGGGGATGGTGTGTTCTGGGTGATGAGCAGTGATACTTTTCCACCACACATAACGCTTTGCATTTAGGCCACAAAGTTAAACTTTGGTCTCATCTGACCAGAGCACCTTCTTCCACATGAACGCTGTGTCCCCCACATGGCTTGTGGCAAACTGCAAACGGAACTTCTTCGGTCTTTCTTTCAACAATGGCTTTCTTATTGCCACTCTTATATGAAGACCAGATTTATAGAGTATACGACTTATTGTTGTCCTGTGGACAGATTCTCCCACCTAAGCTGTGGATTTCTGCAGCTCCTCCAGAGTAACCATGGGCCTGCTTCTCTGACCAGTGCTCTCCTTGCTCGGTCTGTCAGTTTAGGTGGACGGCCATGTCTTGGTTTTTGGATGATGGATTGAACAGTGCTCCTTGAGATGTTCTAAGCTTGGGATATTTTTTTAAATCTCAAAATACATTTAAGTTTGTAGTTGTAAGGTGACAAAATGTGAAAAAGTTCAAGGGGTATGAATACTTTTGCAAGGCACCGTATATACTCTAACAGGCTAACAGTGGGCATAAAATCGGTGAGGGAAACATGGAGTAATGTAAAAATTTAAAGACGTCCTAAACCATGTCAAGTCAACATAAGGAAGAACTATAAGGAGTGATGTTAGGTGCTAACTTGCCATTTAATGAATAATTTAACTCACCACCTTTTTTACAATGGCTTTGAACGGGATTCATCCAATCAGCATTAAGACTTGGAACTATCAATTTCAATTGTTATAGCTTTACTGTTTTGACTCAAGTGCTACATAAGTGAATAAACTAAAAAAAACCTAAAATTTTCAATCTATTAACTTAATTGGAAATTTTTATGTCAAAGCCATCGTTTTAAGACAAGTTTTTTAAACACACACATAGTCAAAACTCACATTGCTGGTTATGCCAGCGGCTGACAAGTCAAGCTATCCAAAACAAAGAGCGCAACGTTTGAAATGTTTTGAAAGCACCACAGAGTCAGTGTTTACACACTTCAGGAATTTCTACCAATGCTTGCTTACAGTCAGCGCTACACATTTATTAATTGTTACATGTATGAGAATAATTACCTTTGGGCTTCCCCGAGTGAGCAGAGACTATGCTCTTTGTGAGTTGCTTTAGTTTTCTCTCCCTCTCCTCAGACATCCGGAGGTACATCTCTCTCCAGGATTCATACTCCTCCAACTGGGCGTGTCTGAAGTCTTTGTGGCAGTGTCTTTCCCACAGGTGGTCCGTCACTCCTATGTACACCTGTGTCAGGAACATGGGTTGAAATTTTGAAGCAGACAAGCATTCCACACAAACCAGTGAAACCAAGGATGAAACCCCATTTGTTTCCCAACATACACAAATGAAGCTCTTACTGGATTATACTCCTCAATCCTTAGAAGCTGCTCAGGTGTGCAGCGCTCAAGCACTGGCTCCAAAATTTCGAATGGCACTTCTCCAATTTCACGGAGAGCTGCAAGACAGTCAACATCAATCTGGCACACAATCAACCAATGAGAGAGCACAATCATAATAATGGGAAATATACAGTCGATGTTGTTCTGCAGAGCTCGAATGCATTGCTGGTAGAGGGTCAACATGGCAGGCAGGTATGTGATCTTACTGCCCGAGTACACCTGCATCTTATTTTTCAACCTTTGTCCAACAAAAACTGGGGCCTCTTCATAAGCGTCCATAACCTTCTCAGCTAAACACACGAAATATCAGAGAGACCATTATCCAAACATCACGCTCCTAAAATTCACATTCTTGATGTTTCTAAATGGATATTGAAAAAAACCAGGATCTGTGAAACTTACCTTTTCTATCACTGAAGTACTGATACTGAGAAACGTCCTCGCATTCAGGAAAACTGGCTGGTAGAGGAACATTAAGCAAGTCCATCACTGACTGCTCATGAGCCTTGATTTAAATAAACAAAATTACAATTTTGTCATTTACTCACTCTCATGTCCAAATCCATATGACTGTCTTTAGATTAACAGTGAAATTTTAAAGAATGTCCCAACTGCTCCTTTTCATATAAAATGGAATAAAAACTGGGGCTGCCAGCCTAAAATTGACACCGCTGTAACTTTCAAATCAAATACATGACCAATAGATACATCATATTAGTTTTAATGTCAATTGTAATTTTTTTACATGTCTCTTGGTAAAACAGCAAACTGAGCAAATGGAATTTGCTACAGGAAAGGGCAATATTTTAAAAAAAAACTTTTTTGCTCCGTTATTTACACAAAGCTACCAGATGGTTTCGATAGACAATGACAATACCACATTACTATTACAATGCTTCTTACATTTACACTTAGTAGGCACTTTTATCCAAAACCACTTTTTATCCAAAACCACAACAATAGATGCCTTCAGTCCCTATTCACTTTTACTATAAAAGAGAAGAACAGCTAGGACATTGATCAAAGTTTTGCCTCGTGTCCCATACAGGTTTGAACATAAAATTATTCCGTAAATTCAGTAAATGACATATTTTTTTTATTAAACTTGGGTAGATATTCATAAAACCATGGGGCATTTTTGAAGTACCGTTGTTAGTGGGTCTGTGGACTTCACACAGGATTCCTGCACATGCGAGTTTTCTTTATGAGCAGTTTTAAGTCTTTTTGGATTCTTAACAGCACTGAAGCATTTTTTGCGTTTCAAGGGTTCAAGATCGTAACTCAGGTAGGCTTCAAAGGACATAGAAGGCGTCTCCAAGCAGTCCTCATTTTTCATCACTTCCAATTTTTCTTTGGTCTTGTTCCTCTTATTCCTGCAGGAATTTCCACTTTTTTCTCTCTGCACTGCAGTTGATTTTGAAGTGATTTCTTTTGCAATTGTTGTATTCTGTTGTTTTTTTGCTACACCAGAAACCTTCCCAGTCTTTTTACTTTCATGATTAACATGCCTTTGTTCAACTTCTCTGCTGGGTTGTTCATTTGGGGAAAAGTCTTTGGACTGTTCCTCACTTAAAATAGAATAAGCAGGCAAAGTCATTAACATACAATACAATATTAAAAACAGTGAGACAGTAAGAATGATACCTGAAAGATTCTTTTGGAACAAGTGCTTTCCAACGATTAACCAACATCTTTGCCACCTTTCCTGCCTGATCATGTTTCCGAATGGAGTTAACGACCTTCCCAATTCCAGTTTCCTACAAAGATAAAAAGGAAAAATATTAATATTATATTGAGGATTCATTAAAGCAGTCCGAGGAGAAAAAAAAAGACTCTTACGGCCAAAATGTCAAGTGTTATGTCCAACTCTTGAAGTTTTTTTAAGATTTCCAGCAGCTGAAACAGAATGTGAAATAAAGGTAGTTGAACAAGAAGTTAATTTATCTGTGTTTTTAACTGTAACTCATTGATAATACTGTAAACTACTTCTCCAATGTATGATTTGTCACAATGGGTGTTCTTGAGGCACCAGACAAAACGTTCAACATGTTGCAATTAAGCTGCAATTAGCCCTGGAAATAGCAACAATTGATGCCTACATGAAAATGACTGGAAAAGTAACTGAATATTGTTGTACATAACATTTTTGTTCATGTACAATTTTGCACTGTAGAAAAGAAGTTTTACCATAAAAATAGAGCAACCAGTTGAAATTTAAAAGTCTCACGCTCTCTCATCTATCAAAAAATGTTTGTTTTTTTAATTATATAACTCACTTCTTCTAATACAGCCAAATACAGCTAATACTGTAATAATAATAATTTTGTAGCTTGAAACATCACAAAAGTAAAATAACTTTTATTCCATTGCTAGATTTAAAGATCAATTTAAAATTATTCTGTATTCTGAATTACTTTTAAAAGCTGAACTACTATTCAATATTTAACAAGAGTTCACATTGCTGTTGCATGTAGCAGTGCTGACAAAGTTACTGTGATGTTAAATAAATGTCAAACAGAAATTCTATAAATGGTAAAAGACGTCCCACCCACTCCACACTGCTCTGTGGAGTCTGAATTTGCTGAGCAAGCATTCAGGCCAAGTGCTATGTATAGGAAAACTTCAGTCATGGCTTTGCTATATGCAGGTTGCTATAAATTAACAATGCATTCACACCCACTACGGTTATAAAATATCAGATACAACACACGTGCAGAGGAGCAGTACAGGTATGCATATGGAATCCTATCAAACAACAATACTTTATTATCAGTCCTATTAACCCCTGTGGCAAATTACTCAGTTATACAACATAAGCACCTAAACCACCACATAGCCCCTTCACTTCATGGCCTGAACTGACAGACTGCCGACAACAGACAACTGCAGTATTATTTTTAGGAGCACCTCTTATGTGCCAACCCCCATGACCTCTTTTCTGTCAACAGCTGCAGACACACCACCTTTTCTTTACACAGTTTATCATCATTTTCTCATGTCATTACCATTTCTGTGGAAGAACGGTTATTTCTAATCAACAACCCTTAAAACCCTGCAAAACAACACTAACAAAGTGCCAGAAAAAAAATTATTGTAATCGGTAAAATCACTCAACTGTTGATGGCATTTTGCATACAAGGATTGTTAAAAATGACATTGCAAAGCAATGTTGCTTGAATTCCAGATGCACTCTAATTTGAATCAACCTTCAGGCCCAAACAGGAGCAGTTGTCACACTTGTACATTTTTTGAGGTGTCAGTTTCTGTACAGGCAAATACTTTAGTCCTGAAAGCTGATTATCACTTCCACCGCTATACCCTCAGCAAAAAGATTTTTTTAAACAAATTGACAACATTGCGTGTACTACAGTCACACTAGGAACCTGCCTTTAAACAACCCATTACGGGTTATGTATTGTCTTTTTTGTTAAAATAAAAATATTATGAAAGACATATTGTACTTGTAGTTGTATAAATTTAAAACACCAGGGATAACTTGCCCCAAACTGACATTTACGAAAAACACTATTTTGTTTACAGATGACTTTCCCTGTGCCATGTTGGTTTTAATGCGTTTACCTTCTCAACATCAATTGGAATAGCAAGGGTAACGGTTTTGTTATTTCACAAACAATCGATGAAACAACCACAGAAATATCTTTGGATTGTTTTGAATGAGAGGTTTGTACAATGTACAAATCCATTGCTAGAAGTCACAAACATCTACTCAGGTGAACTTTTAAGTTGAAAGCTAATAAATACAGAGGTGACATGGAAACTAAGCAATGGGCTTTTGCCAGTCCTGTTTGTAATATTCGAGCAAACTAACGCAGAGCACGTTTGCTGATGATCAACATCCTACCGTGTGTCCTTCACAGCAACCTTTTAACTGATGCTTTAATTGTAAAACTTTTTTCATATCAGCTGCAGCCATGTTGTGTCCTCGCACGCGCATTTACTAGTCTCGCCATAGATTTCCGTCACCTTTATATGGGCGGAGACGACAGAGGAGAGGTGGAGGTTATCCTGCTGGGCAGTCTACAGTCGTCATTGTTCGAAGAAACAAAATACTTTAGAAATAATGTCGTGAACACTGAAAACAGCATTTGACCATGAGGTTTTGTATCAGTTTTGTATTAGTTGGTGTACGTACATATGCGTTTTGTTTTGCGTAAGACGCACATCTGCTGGAGTTCTCGTGTTGATGGTACTTCTATCTAACGCGTATACATCTCTTTAAAACCTCATTCTTTATCATGTAATATTGGAAGTAGCAGTAATTTCCAAAAAATAATAAATTAGGGAGAATCCTGAATACAAAAAGTAACAAATTAACAAATGTTAAGCATATCCTTAACAATAGCATATTGTTAACATATCATTGTAATCAATAAATTAAATTGTTATTTTTAATAAAGGATTATACAATGTATTATGTTAAATATATTAATGTTAATATATTAACGGAAGAGCGCGTCCTTTGTAGGTACCTCACACTATTCTCTTGTCAAACAAACATGGCGGATTCAGTACATTAAATCAATTGGACACATAGTGTTCTTTATTTATGACCTTTTTAAAACAACTGAGCACCAAATTCTCCAATATCTGCACAATCAACTTTTTCCGTTACGCAGGAGAGGAGGAGTTAAACGGCTCTTTAGTGTGACCTCTGGAGTAGCGTGTTTCTCTTCTTGCACACTTTGAAGTGCAAGTCTGTCACTCTACAGCACCAATTTCATCTCGGCATCGGTATGTTTATCGTCTTATTTTATTTTCTTGAGATTGATATCTGTTTTTTAGCATTACATTTTAGATTTCTTCAGATCAGTACTGCAAATACGTTTCCTGAAAACTAATTGTAAGTTTATTGTGTGTGAAACTAAGGCACATTAAACCATTTTAGTTGTAACCAAAACCTCTAATTTTAGAGTGTTTTTTCAGATCAGTTTATACTTTATATATAATTTGTATTATTCTGTTTTTTTACATCATTGACATTTGCATTGTTTAAATAATATGACTATGATAACTTTTCCTTTTAATATAGCTTATAAAGATTAGTGAAGGCCGTTGATGTGAATCAAACATGGCACAATAGGACAGCTCTCACAGATCCTATCAAGAGTGAAATTAGAAATTATTTTTCTATGACAAAATAATAACCTATAATTACCTATGCCAATGAAGTTAAGGACAGACCTTTTTCAATGACATAGACTCTGTTAAAGGAATCTAAGAGCACTGTGTTGCTATTCTTGACCAGAGTTGTGATAAATTGTAACAGATGCAGGGAGAGGAATGCTGGAGTGATATGCTGTGATAACCACTCTTTAAGTTAAGTTTACTATATAAGTGTAAAGATTTATACTTTATAACAGACTTTTGGTTTACTTTGTTTTGGCTTCTTTAGTAGTGTGTCACTATAGCTGAGGAGCACTGCATGTGATTTTGAAATATGAGCCTTACCTGTGTCATTACACTACAGAGTCAAGACAGCTGTCTACGTCTAAAAATGAGTTGTTTTCTTGCTGAAAATTGCTTGATGTAAAACATTCATGTTTTGGGGTAGACAAATGTAAAATTTCTGAAATCAATCTTTACAAAATCAATATCTATCTACCTTTATCAACATACACAGTTGGTTTGGGGAAAGGCTTGGGCAATGATTAATATTTCAATGAATGAGTCTCAAATTCCTACATTTGCCTTCCCCAAATATTTGGCAACATCTTTTGTTGAAGTACTTCTGCAAATTTGTGTACCTGCATGTTTAGAAATTCTTTTTAAAGTGTCACAATTCCTTCTAGGTCTTGGCTGTGACCCATTCCCACAGTCATGGCACCCAAAAAGAACAAGGCTACTAAGACAAAAAAAGGTGATGTCAATGAGATGACAATCATAGAAGAGGTCAGTCCCACCAACAAAATCAACAGGCTAAACACTCTTCTGGAAGGTGGAAATGGCTTTAGTTGCATCTCAACGGAAGTCACAGACCCTGTCTATGCATCAAACCTCCTGGAGGGTCTTGGCCACATGAGGCAGGACAGCTTTCTCTGTGATCTGACTGTAGCAACTAAGTCTGAATCCTTTGATGTTCATAAGGTTGTGATGGCTTCTTGCAGTGAATCCATCCAAAACATGCTCAGAAAGGACCCGTCCCTGAAGAAGATTAATCTTAATGATCTGTGCCCAGTTGGCTTGGCTACAGTTATCACATATGTCTATTTTGGAAAACTTACATTGTCATTGTACACCATTGGTAGTACTATTTCTGCAGCCATGGTGTTGAGGATCCGCACTCTGGTGAAGATGTGTAGTGATTTCTTGCTTAGAGAGATCAATGTGGAGAACTGTATGTATGTCATTAACATTGCCAACACATACAATCTGAAGGAGACAAAGGAAGCTGCTCAGAAGTTCATGCGGGAGAATTTCATCGAGTTCTCAGAGATGGAACAATTTTTAAAGCTCACCTATGAGCAGATTAATGAATTCCTCATGGACAACTCTCTGCAGTTGCCTTCAGAGCTCACCGCTTTTCAAATTGCAATTAAGTGGTTAGACTTTGATGAGAAGCGCCTGAAGTATGCCTCTGACCTGCTGTCTAACATTCGCTTTGGAACCATTACGCCTCAGGACCTTGTTAACCACGTGCAGAATGTTCCCAGGATGATGCAAGATCCAGAGTGCCACCGTCTGCTGGTTGATGCCATGAATTACCATCTGCTGCCATTTCAACAGAACATCCTGCAGTCTAGAAGAACCAAGGTCCGTGGTGGCCTCAGAGTGTTGCTTACAGTGGGTGGACGACCTGACTTAACGGAAAAATCTCTCAGCAAGGACATTCTCTACAGAGATGAGGACAATGTCTGGAATAAGCTAACTGAGATGCCTGCAAAAAGCTTTAACCAGTGTGTGGCTGTTTTGGATGGCTTCCTGTATGTGGCTGGTGGTGAAGACCAGAATGATGCCAGGAACCAAGCAAAACATGCTGTAAGCAATTTCTGCAGGTAAGATAATTTCTTTGCAATGTTCTTCTCAAAGAGTGTATTGGCATGTAAGTCTACAAAGCAATAGATCACTTACAGCTTTTTCTCATCAGATATGACCCCCGATTCAACACATGGATCCACCTTTCTAACATGATTCAAAAGCGCACTCATTTCAGCTTTAACACCTTCAATGGTCTCCTGTTCGCTGTGGGTGGACGAAATGCTGAAGGCTGCCAGGCGTCACTTGAGTGCTATGTTCCGTCTTCTAACCAATGGCAAATAAAAGCAGCAATGGAAGTCCCTAGATGTTGCCACGCTAGCACAGTTATTGATGGCAAGATCTTGGTGACCGGTGGTTACATTAACAATGCTTACTCATGTGCTGTTTGTTCTTATGATCCATCCACTGACAGCTGGCAGGACGAGAACAGTCTAAGCACTCCAAGAGGATGGCATTGCTCAGTAACCATTGGAGATCGTGTCTATGTTCTTGGAGGCAGCCAGCTGGGTGGACGTGGCGAGAGGGTAGATGTCTTGCCAGTTGAAAGTTATAACCCTCATTCTTGCCAGTGGAGCTATGTCGCCCCCTTGCTTACAGGGGTGAGCACAGCGGGTGCTGCCACCTTGAATAACAAGATTTACCTCCTAGGTGGCTGGAATGAGATTGAGAAGAAGTATAAAAAATGCATTCAGGTGTATAACTCAGATCTTAATGAATGGACTGAGGATGAAGAATTGCCAGAGGCTACAGTTGGTATTTCATGTTGTGTTGTAACAGTCTCCACACGCAAAACACGTGAGTCAAGGGCGAGCTCTGTATCATCAGCACCAGTTAGTATGTAGGCAGAGTGGAGATTAGAAGGGGAAGTAGAGTAAAATAAGTTTTGTTACTATTTGTTAAAAATTCAGTTTTCAAAAAGTTATTTCAAAAAAGTCATTTCATGACAATCTCAAAACGTTGAGTCACAGTCTAAAACATAAAACTGTGTATGCAAGTTAAAAGCAGCAATTTTATTTATATACACACATGGAGAAAATTGATGCTACCCTTCCATTAAAGAAAGAGAAGCCCACAGTGGTCACTGAAATAACTTGAAACTGACAAAAGTAATTATTAATGAAATTTTACTGAAAATAAACTAATGAGAATCAGACATTGCTTTTGAATTGTGGTTCAACAGAAGCATTAAAAAAACTAATGAAACTGGCCTGGACAAAATTGATGGTACCTTTAACTTAATATTTTGTTGCACAACCTTTTGAGGCAATCACTGCAATCAAGCGATTTTTGTAACTCAATAAAATTTCTGCACCTGTCGACAGGTATTTTGGCCCACTGCTTGTGAGCAATCTGCTCCAGCTGTCTCAGGTTTGAAGGGTGCCTTCTCCAGACTGCATGTGTCAGCTCTTTCCACAAATGTTCAATCAGATTCGGATCAGGGCTCATAGAAGGCCGCTTCAGAACAGTCCAATGTTTTGTTCTTAGCCATTCTTGGGTGTTTCTAGCTATGTGTTTTGGGTCTTTATCCTGTTGGAGGACCCATGATCTGTGATTGAGACCAAGCTTTCTGACACATTGGCAGCACATTTAGCTTCAGAATGCCTTGATAGTCTTTAGATTTCATTGTACCCTGCACAGATTCAAGACACCTTGTGCCAGATGCAGCAAAGCAGCCCCAGAACATAACCAAGCACAGTGTTCTTTTCTTTGCATGCGTCATTTTTTCGTCTGTGAACATAGAGCTGATGTGCCAAAAAGCTCTAGTTTTGTCTCATCAGTCCAAAGGACATTCAAAAGACATCAATTTTGCCCACGTGTGTAAGCTATTATAATTAGAAAAATAACTTATTGAAAAGATTTTTTTAAAACAAAAGTATTTTTTTGTTTTGTATTGATTGCCTGAAAGATGGTTCACAGGTTGTGGGAACATTTGTTACTGGTATGGTGAAGGAAACAAATGCAAACAATAGATATGAGTAAGGTGGTAAGTTTACAGTCAAACCTTTCTATGGAAAGTGATTTTCTAAGTGGGGCCAATTCTCACATAATGATTTAAGAAATCCCTTAATATAACTACTGATTTATTGAAATGGTAGTGCATTGGTTGCAAACTGAGGTTATTCTGCAGACTGTCCCAATATTGTACATTTGTTGGTTATCAATTAATAAAATAACATAAAAAATGTTTGTAATCATAGCCACAACATTATTTCCCAGTTTTGTCGTTTTTACTGCAATGTACACATGTATGCTTGTAATTTACACTGGCATTGTGTATGCTACAAAACATCAAATAGACTTGAGAAAGGCTTTCCATTTTCTCCACTGTAACCCTGCCTACTAGGAGTAGGCTTCTCCACACTAATCTCAGTGATTAAACTAAAGTAGCCTATTTAATAATACCGTGCACCAACACAGTAGGGTTTTGGCCTTTTGGGAGCCTACAGCCAGTCAGTTTACACTGTAAAAATACAAGACATGTTTGGCCATTTGATGATGTTGTAAAGAACACTGAATGGGATAAATAAAATGACAGTGGCATGTTTTGCAAATTGAGTGAATAACTGTAAAATTGGAAAAAAGTTATGCCTGAACTGTCTAGAGTACATGTACAAGTGTTGTTTCCTAAAAGTTCATGATTTTAAATGGATGGACAATATTATACTTAAAAAATATAAACACTATGAAAACTGCACATACTACTGGTTCATTGCATTTACATTTAAAGATAAAGATTTACAATCAATTGATGGATTGTATTTACAATATTGTCAAAGTTATTGTAAAAATGTTGTCAAAGCTCTGCATATTTAATGAATGTTCTTAAGAAATGTTGCTGTTGTTGTGACACTTTTCTTGGAATCTGTCTTGGAATACTTTAAACATTTTCTTGGAATGATACATGCCAAGACAAATTTTTAACTTGCACACTGCAGAAATTGTTCAGGGATGGTTTGAGGAACATGACAAGGAGTTCAAGGTGATGTCTTGGCCTCCAAATTCCTTAGATCTCAATCTGATGAGCATCTGTGGGACATGCTGGACCAATGACTCATGAGCTATAACAGACAGCCAACACATCAATTCTAATTGCTCTTTCCAATTCTTGACTCTTACAGTCACCATCATAATTGAGGTTTTTGTAAGCAATTTTGTCCCTGAAAACTTTAAATAATAAACTAAACACGCACACTCTCAGTGATTTATTTAATGTCTATGTGGACATCACAGGAGAGATTTGAATTGAATTTCAATTTTCAACAACAAAAATAGCCTATTATTTTGTTTGACTTTTACCCACATTTTTAGTGGAGAAATGATCAAATAAATGGCAGACACCTTGGTCTTGCTAAGACTACGTAGCATTTTATGTATCCTAAATAAATGTTTACATTTGGCAGACACTTATCCAAAGCAACTTACAGTGCATTTGAGGTATACATTTTTATCAGTTCACATGTCCTTTGCACTGCTAATGCAACACTCAACCAACTGAGATTCTTTCTGTATTTTCTGTACATGTCTTATTTCAACTCCAGCATGCTTTTAACCAAGAAACTCAGAAAACCAGTGATGCCTCCTTAGAAAACAAGTAAAATTTAGAAAAACATTAACTTAAAAAATCTTGGTCCCAAAGAGGGACAGTTTCTGTAAACTGTTGCAATTATATAATGGATTTCTTAAAAAGATATTTGGAAAAACAGCAAAAATAAATCATGAAAGCATGGTGAAAGTTTTCAAGATGACCTTCACATAGCAAAACTACTAAACATAAAAGTGCCAATAGCTGAATGACTATCAGTACCTAGATATAGTACCCTATAACAATTATTAGCATCGTTTTACAATACGAAAACACCTTACCACCTAATTATGTTGGCTTGAGAAAGCCAACACACTATTGTTTCACGAGTTCGCACTAACATGCAATCGCAAATTATCACTGATGCGTATTTGGTGTGCTGTCCGGGGGAGGGCTCCGAGCTCGGAATTTGGCCCGAACCCAGAGTACTCCCCCAAAAAGCCGAATAATTGCCAGACAGCCGCGGGAAGAAAAAAATCCCCCCCAAAAATGTAAAGTTAATAATAGCGGCGCGAAGGCGTTTGAATAGAACAATGCTGTACCGGAAGGGCTCTCGCAGCATCCGACAGGAGTTTAAAAAGCTCTTGGTGCCGGACGGGTAAGCCCCGTCAGCGGTCAGGTAGTGACTGACAACGTAACGAAAGCAAAGTATTAGCAATTAAGAAATCAGCAAATCACGAAATTGGTTGATTTTTAAACCGAATTTGAAGGGTATGGAACAAATGAGGAAAATTTCAAACGAAATTGAAAAACGACGTAGAAAAGCGCGAAACGGACAGAGTTGGACCGGAAGGGCTCTCGCAGCGTCCGACGGGAGCTCGAAAACCTCATATTTGATGACAAAATATGAGGTTGGGCCCCCCTAGTAGTGTTATTACTAATAAAGCAGATCTCTGGGGGCCCCTAAAGGGCGTGGGCCCTTAGAATTGTCCTAACTCTACCCCACTTATATATATGCGTCGTTGCGTGCTGATTGGTTGGATTACATGACCGTGCTCCTCCCGAACTTAGTTAATAAAACTTCATTTCACAAGTTCGCACTAACATGCAATCGCAAATGATCACTGATGCGTATTTGGCGTGCTGTCGGGGGGGAGGGCTCCGAGCTCGGAATTTGGCCCGAACCCAGAGTACTCCCCCAAAAAGCCGAATAATTGCCGGACAGCCGCGAGAAGAAAAAATCCCCCCCTAAATTGTACAGTCAATAATAGCAGCGCGAAGGCGTTTGAATAGAACAATGCTGTACCGGATGGGCTCTCGCAGCTCTCGGCGCCGGATGGGTAAGCCCCGTCAGTGGTCAGGTAGTGACTGACAACGTAACGAAAGCAAAGTATTAGCAATTAAGAAATCAGCAAATCACGAAATTGGTTGATTTTTAAACCGAATTTGAAGGGTATGGAACAAATGAGGAAAATTTCAAACGAAATTGAAAAACGACGTAGAAAAGCGCGAAACGGACGGAGTTGAAGCGGAAGGGCTCTCGCAGCGTCCGACGGGAGCTCGAAAAGCTTGTGGCGCCGGACGGGTAAGCCCCGTCAGCGGCCCGGTACTGGCAACATAACGAAGGCAAGGTATAAGCAATTAAGAAATCAGCAAATTACGAAATTGGTTGATTTTTATTCCGAATTTAAAGGGTATTGTTTTGTTCATGTTCCTTAATAAAATAACTCTCAGTGCAGTCTTAGGATGTCTGTCTTTTTATTTCTTTACTTCTCCATGCGTTTCTTTTATTCTTTTGTATTCCACCATAACACTGAACACACTGCCCTCTAGTGGCTTCCTAGAGTAAGAGGCTTGCGAAGCTCGACCGGAGGCTTGCGAGCGGACAGGTAGTGGACTTTAACGAAAGCGATGATACTAGCAATACATTGATACTGTAAATCACGAAATACTTGATTTATTAATCCGGAGCCGATAGTATTAAAGGACTACGCAGAAAATACCAGGTACCTGTCCAATGCTGCGAGCAGTAAGCTCCCGTCGGATGCTGCGAGAACCCTCCCGGTTGAACGTTTTGTTTATTTCGTTTCCTCCCCGTTTTTCAAATTCGTTTTAGATTTTCTGCGTAGTCCTTTAATACCATCGGCAGTTGAACGAAAGAGTTGTGAACGCCGGCAGTTGAACGAAAGAGTTGTCGCGGACGGGCTTGTGTTTTAGAGAAAAGCGAAATTTTGAAGCAGGTTTCTCCGTTCGATGGGGGGACCCTCGCAGCATCCGACGGGAGCTACGACGGAGATGCTCACTGCATCGGACGGGTAGGCCCGCGCCTGCAATCGAAGGGGTGACGCTCACAGCATTCGGATGGGGGAGCTCGACCAGCAATTCGGAGTGGCGAAAGTGAGGACCAGGTGGTCCTGCACACCGACGCGAACGTGACCGTCCGACGACGCCTAGCAAGACAGGCTTAAGGCTATTCAAGCAGGGAGGGCTCGGCCGGTGCTTAAAGAGAGGACGAAGCTCTGCCCAAGAACGGGGGCCTGCAAGTAAACAAGTAAAGCTAAAATGTGCGTTTTATTTATTTATTTTTAATTGATGAACGAAAATGATGTGGTTTGTGAGACGAAAATAGAGGGAATAAATTCAAAAAACGGGAAGGAGGGTAAAAAGTGGAGGAACACAGGTGATGCTTATAATGAAATCAGCTAATTAGGGCTAGGTGAGCTTTTTCGGATGTGGATTTAGTGTACGTTTTGAATGCTTCGGATGACCAGCGGCCTGGAGCTTGCCTTTGAAAGTGAAAGACCATTTTGAGCAGCTGTGGTTGCTGCGCATAAATACGTAACGGATGGCTAGAAAATTGGTCTGTGGACTGAGTGAGAAATGATTTGAGTGTTTTTAAAACTGTAACGGGGTGATAAATCGTAGACGAAAAGATCGTTTGGAGCAGGGAACGTCTACACTGCAGATAATTTAAGAGGGAGATACTGTTGGATGAGAGACAGTAAGTGAAAGGTATAAACAAAATGGCCTTTCTTTGCATGGTCTGTTTTTACTTCGTTTAATAAAGTAATTGTTTCGTGGACTAAAAAATGTAGTTAACCCTTGCCATTGTTTTAGAAACAATCCGTAATTTTATAAATTAAATATGCTGTTCAGTGTTTTATTTCAGTTTGGTGTGCACAAAGCTTGCTGTAAAAATAAGAACATTGTTCAACAGTTTCAGTTGTTTTTCCATGTTGAGTTAACTTGAAGTACACTTAAAATTAAGTGAACATAATCGTTTAAGTACATTAAATAAGTGCTAAGTTTGTTGAACTGAATGATTAAAGTATAGTCTACAAAACCGCCGAGTTAAATAAACTTAAATAAGCAAGTTTTGGGAGACTCCATTACTCAATTAAATTGAGGCAACGAGTTTACTCAATTTAGTCCAGTCAACTTATTAGGGTTTTCAGTGTAGTTATATAAATTTTGTTTTTTAAACGCTTGAACGGAAGACGCTAGGAAAAAGAGATACGTAAAGAACGGGCGGCCCGGGGGAATTACGCGCATGGCAAAATTTAAATCACCGAGAATAAAGGAGTTCGCGTTTTGAACAAGATTGATTCGAAGATCAGACGCGAGCAGGATAATTCTATCAGTTTTCCTCTTTTGGTAAAAAGGCCTGAAAATTGAACGGAGTCTAAATTGAATTCGATTGTTGAGGCCGGACCTGATGTTTGGTCTTGGGCGATAATGATCCCGAGTTCAGCGAACACTTAAGGGTCTGAGGCTGCGGCCTTTTGCGGAGGCAGGCTCACGCTGGAAATGGCTCCCGAAAGGGAAGGAGGAAGAGGCAAAAGAGAAGAGGAAGGAGAAAAAATGGTGGCGTCGGAGCGTGAGCCGCTAGCGGAGGCGTCCTCACGCTAGGGAATGCGCCTGGAGTTGGGAGTGTGCTGCTGCGACAATGCGCTGGAAGGGGTCCGGGCATAGCAAGAGAGGCAGCCGGGGAAACTGCAGGGCACGAGGCCGGGGTTCGGCGGGCCTTGTTTGGACGAGCGGATGAGGCCAAAGGAGAGCAGAAGGAGCGTGACCTGAAAATAGTAGAGAAAACAAACAGGTTATACAGTTGAGCTTTAATCAGTCTACAAGAAAATGTAACAAAAAGCCTTTACAGTCCATTTCTCTATTCCAGAAATAGATGGGCAAGGCGGAGTGCGGGATGACGTGGAGGAAGACGGTGTGCCCCGCCGGCGGTGGCGAGGGTAGATCTCTGCGTTTTGGAGCATGACGAGTGGGGCGGGAGGTTCTACACCCCTAGGATGAAGGAGGCTCCCCCCTGGGGTCCAGAGCAGAGCATGAACTCTTGATTGAGGGATTTCAGGAGTTTCAATTAAAACGCAAGGGAACACTGCAAAGGCTGCAAAAGCAAGGAGAGAGGGCTGGCAGAAAGTTGCTGACAAATTAAACTCGTAAGTAATTGTAATTATATTATATATTATATAATATTATATCCTCTTTCACATTAGAGCCACAACAGGACCCACTAGAACATGGGAACAAGTAAAAGTGAAATATAAGAATATTCTACAGAATGGTAATATTTATCACTTATATTGCTTTTAGTCTCTTGAAAAGAGACTCTGAAATAATCTGTTTGTTTGTTTGTTTGTTTATAACAGCAACCAAGAAAAGGGCAAAGCCAAAAAAAGACAGGTGGTGGTCCTGCACCCCCTTGTCACACCCAGGCAGAGGAGCTGGCCCTATAGGGTTGAATGCCACCAGACCCATTGTTGAGGGCATCCCTGGGGGCAGCTCTTCCTTAGACCAGCAGCCGGGGTGCAGTAGCAGCAGCACCTTCATAACTGG
>JAZGTJ010002273.1:17044-43974 GCA_036877575.1 Botia almorhae | reverse complement strand
ACTGTGAATATTTCCCACAATAAGCAAGCATATTCTCTATTCATTATTCATTCCATACATTTGCATTCATAACCCGAAGAGACATCAACAATGACAACTAACACTGGTCAGAATACTACAGATGGAAAATTGCGCTTTAAGAGTGATGGCGACAGATATTGCTCTGGCGCGAAGGAAGCAGCAGAACGAAAATATTTTTGTCAGGTGAAAGGTGCGGAAATTGTGCCGTGCTTGCTTAAATAATTAAACACATCGCCTTTTCCCAGAGATCAATCGCCGACTTTCAGGTTCTTGTGACCTACAAGGTCTTCAGATCTTCCGAAATCTGTAAAATCTCTTTAGCGCACTCAATGTGGTCAAGTAAAATTCACATCTGGATATAATAACCTATCCCCCCCACCCCCAGTTTTCATATGATTTTATAATGCTGTGAGAAAAACATAACAAAAGAATTATGTGTGTGTAGTTTTATTAGTCGAGCGTTATCTGGGGAGCTTAAATTAAAGGTGCGCTTATTTTCTAAAAGGATTTTGACCTCTGTGTCTTTGTGACAGGAGGAATCATTAACTGGCCGCTGCTCCAGCCCCACTGATGCAAATTTCATGTCAAAACATCAAACGCGCTCTGATCAAAGGTCATCTCCCCTTTGTGTAGGTGTTTGATAGCAAAATTTCTATTTCATCTCCAGCTGTCATAATGCGTTAGAGCGCCAGAGGAAACGAGGGAGGCACTTGTGCGCTGAGCGCAAGTCAAGAGGGGAAAACGGTCTCTTTTTGCGGGGATTGTATTTGGAAACTTGTTTTCTTTTCCAGATAATTGACTTCTCATATGAGGGTAGCAATGACATACTAACTTTATTTTAAAAAGGGCAATATTGTAGGGCAATTTAAGCTGCGTAAATTCCCTGGATATGTTTGCCCTTGTAATACAGGCTTTGCAATAAAGACCTAATCATGATTTATGTGTGTATGATCTGTGTATTAGTTATAGATGCCTAAATTGCTCCCATAACACATTACTGTCCCGAGTGCATATACACAAACAATTCGTTCTCAAAACAAAACTTCACTGAAACTTGAAATGACACAATTTCCATTAGAAATGATTTGATCAATGATCAGCATAACAATTTGAGGGAAAATAAAGATGGAAAAACTCATGTGTTTCTTAATTTTTGACTATTTGATTCCCTGGTAACACAAGGGCATCTGCCAATGCATGCATGTAAATGTGCGTGTGAGAATACAGTAATCTGCATACTGGCAATAACTGTCAGCATTTCTACTGTACATTACTCTATTCCCAATCCCATCTCGCGTCCCATTCCAGAATGCATTACTTCTACAGGAATAGATTGGTTAAAATATGCTGCTCAAATGCAGGCCGGTGGAATAGACTTCACGCCTCATAATGCATAGCCAGGGAATGCAGGCATTGGAATGTGCATGGAGAATGACACCGTGTGCAAATCGGTTTGGGATTTGAGAGACTATATTTTAACACGTGACTAATAGTCAAAACTGCAGCTGGACAGCTGAGTGAGGTGCTGGTGTTGAGTAGGGAAAAAAATCAATCCATCATTTTCAACGTCATTCTGCAAGCTTGGAGTATTAGCATGTCAATCTTTAAAGAATTTGCATGCCAGATATCTTAATACTGTAATGACAGGCTCATATCCACGCTCATGATCCGTGCCAACAGAGACACGTTCGCATGTTGTGTATTTCACACGAGTGATTCACCAAGCGTGTGAGGATAGGAACCGATTTGCAGCCCTGCTGTTCTTTTTTAGACTGACAGATGGCAGTGTTGCACTTCCACTAAAATCGTTTGAGACGTTTGCATTCGAGGCACATTCTCCCATTTACTCTTTTGTGAATTTGAGCGTAGGTGTGTATTGGTTTAACACCTTCGCTGTTTTCAAGGTGTTAGGTTTAAATGATGGCACCACGCTGCGACTTTGTACCTGGGAGCATGTGTTACGTATTTCTCTATGTTGATTACTTGCAAAGTTGATACGTGCAACTGAACTGTTGTGCATGTACAGTAAGCCGACCAAAAGCATCTTATATCTTTTTCTTTTTATCAGTGTATTTCCGTAAACTTTTCCGTCAGATTCATGCTTGCAAATGGAATAAAAATTCTTAACTTGTTTTGCTTCGTAATGTCCTGCCTCACTTTAGAAAACCATGATTTAAAGAAAACTGATTTATATGCCACACAGATTCTCTAATATGAGAATGATGTCTGAAAGACCATCAGTGTTAGAGAAACACAAAACTCATCTCCGTAACAGATTGCCTTGTCGCAACATGTCCAAAATGAGTCTATGGGAGATAGATAGATTCATTCCAATGGGCAATTTATTCTCCAGGCTGCATATTAAAGTCAAGCCTCAATGTCCATTGTGGGGGATAAGGGATAAAGACTTTCACTACACCTCTAATAAACGCAGAGAGAGAGAGAGAGAGAGAGAGATTAAGAAAAGTTATTCAAGATTCATCCACAGATTTCTTTGAAGGACCATCAACATGCCAAGCGTGGTCTAGTAAAGTCCCTCTGGGGCAGTTTGGCTGCAAGTAAATTAGACGTATATATTTTTCAGTCTCTGTATTACTTCCATTATATTCACAATGTTTGCCCGCTCTTTCTCTCTCAGGTCAGAGCCTTTGCCACACAAAGACCCATCATTAGTATTCCTTCTACAACTTTGCGTCAGACAGCCAGCTCTGCTTATAAAAAGCTCCTCTCTGTCACAAAGAGACACCCCCCACCCATACCCATAGTGATGGGCTTGTTTAAGCATGAGATATAGGTGTATAAATGGAAGGGGAAAGCTGAAAACCTTTATCCAACAACACAAAACCTATCCTGACTGAATCTGGTCCATTTTTGTTTAGCTCTGATTGAACTGGAATATGTAAACAGAGTTGAAACATCTTTCCTTTCAAAAAGGTGGGTTTATGCACACACAAATACATAAATGCCCTCACCCGCTTACAAATACAATACAGTGGCCCAGCTAACAGTTGTCAGGTTGTCAAATGACCATTACCTAAATCTGCTCATGTCTCTAAACTTAACTTTACAGTGAGTGGCTTTGGATCAAGATGGGGGCCTACATCATCAAAACGTGTGTGTTCTTGTTTTTCTATTTCCATTTTGGAGACCAAATGTCCCTACAAGGATGGTAAAAATCACACACGTGAACATTATGGGGACCAGCCAGCAGTCTCCATAAGGGAGATTGATTACTAAAGTACCACATGATGCTTTTTTTAAATGTAAAACATAGAAACCTAACATATTTGAGTGTGTGTGGGCGTGTGTTTGTGTGTGTGTGTACATGTCTGACAAGATCCCCTCAAAAATGTTGTTGCTCAGAGGATGTGTGTCCAGAGCTCATGAGATTTAATGAAGTTCTATGATACAGATGTTTATCCCAAAATTTTGTAGAAAGTAAAATAGATACATATGAGACATACAGTAAAAGAACTATGAAGTTAATGTGGATAGAGATAAATTGAACTTGGAAGGGTCTGATGATAAATGATGCTTGAGTTCATATTGAACTCTTTTAATGGCAGACATCAGTTTGAGAATCAGGAGTCTCTATTTAATCTCACTGAGACATTGAGCTATCATTTGTGATTTATCTTTCCTGTGGGATGGAATAGATGGAATAGAATAAAAAGATGGACTGGTGTTTATTGAGAGAAGGGAAATGTAAGATCATGAAATCTCACATAAAAATAGTCTTTGGCACTATTTGTATTACATTACAGTTAATGTATTCCAAATTTTCACCAAGCAAATATATCTATTTATGAAATGCATTAATATTTATCTGGAATTTGAGAGGATATTACACCTCCAAAACATTAAAGTCTCAGTAAGAACCAACAAAGACTTTCATTTTTATTCATTTTGGTTAAATCACACAGGCTCTAAATCACATTTATATTTCAGTCTAACAAAAATATAAGATTTTCAATATAAGATTATCTATGCTTATGAAAATATCAATATTTATCTTCTGTTTCTATTTAACTCAATTCAGATCAATTCAGAGATTAATTCAATTACAATTCTACCAGTTAACCTATCTTAATGTTATTTGATTAGTTCAGATTCATGCAACTTAAGTACAGTTTGACAACCTAGCCCTTTAAAATCTTAATAGTTTCTCGAAAATATATCCTCCCCTGTGTGACAACTAGCCCCGGTCTCCCCTTTATATTGTTTGCATAGGCTAAGAATCTTCATCTGTTTTTATCTATCTTCATTTGTTGCATGTGAACATTAGGTTTTAAAAGAATTGTTCAGTTTGAATTTGCCTAGATTTGCACATTATTCATTCAGCAAATCATACGTACTTAACCATTTCATAGCTGAAACATGAAGAAACGCCTTTTTCTGTATTCAAGACTGACGCTATCATGGTCCTGGATTCTTGTCTCGAGTTGTTCCTAGTTCCCTCACCAGGATCTAGACATCATGCTCAAACATAAAACACAGGGACTGTCAGGGTCCTGGCAAGGGAAC
This sequence comes from Botia almorhae, assembly GCA_036877575.1. Classification (NCBI taxonomy): domain Eukaryota; kingdom Metazoa; phylum Chordata; class Actinopteri; order Cypriniformes; family Botiidae; genus Botia; species Botia almorhae. Next base: position 39,429 of record JAZGTJ010002273.1, on the reverse strand, counting down.
TAGGAACAACTCAGGACAAGAATCCAGGACCCTGACAGACTCAGCATATCCATCATTGAAAGTATTGTGTTTTATCATAGCTGAGGTGAACTACTGCCATAAAACTACAGTGCCCTTATTAAAAAAATGGACACCTCCGGCTGGTTCAGATGCATCTATATCCAGAGTGTGATCTTAAGCTGGAATATTCTCATCTGACCCAGGATCATTTAAGCCCTCTGGAAACACAGACAGAGAATCAATCACATATAATACCAACCAGCCTCTCCCTCAGAGCTTTCAAAAAAACACAGACCTCCTTTGCCCCTCTCTGCTCTCTAGGGCAAAATTTGGCTATGAATTTTCTGTCTTACTTTCCCAAGGGCAGCTGGACACTTTAGGTCTCACTGAAACAGTTTACCATGATGTGTTCTGGGCAAGATAATAAGGACACCCGTGTTATTTTTATACAGGTTTCTGTGGTAGTTTCAGCACTCATACTTGCCTATACTGGTGTACTGCTTTACAGCAAACTGTTTTTAATTGTGTTGGCACTGTACACTGGAACTACTTGTCATAAATGTGGAAATTATTCATTTTGATGTAATGTTTCCTAAATATCAGTAACTTCCAGCACAAAACAAAATGCGGTTAGTACAAACCATTTTTTGGCTTTGAGTTTTGTTAATGTTTTTCCACTCATAAAACTTTTGTTCCAGCCCGTCAATGGTTTTTAAAATTCAAATATTCATATGAATGAGGCATACTGTTGCCAAAAATAGGCTATAATTGCTATTATAAAGCAATCTGTGTTATAATGTTAGCCAAAGCCGTGAAGCAGCGAAATGTTCAGACATAAAAACTAATAATCACCTTTACAACCAAAGCTAAAGTTGCTTGGATTTTGGGTAAATGTGGTAGCCAGGTAAAATTCAGACCAGGACTGAAATACGACATTTTCCTTGCCTTCAGCAGGAAAATCTAATGAATCAACATATGAGAGATGGTCTATAAGATTGACTGTCATATGGTCTCTGTACGGCACAAAGTTCCAATGTTGCATTTTCTGCCTCCAGAAAAGGTCCGGAATGATGTTACTGCCGTCATGTGATACATTACGTTAACATGATTACTGAATATCCTCCTAAAATGAAAAAGATATCTAAGTGTCTGCTGGGACCTCAGAATTCATGCCATGCAATTGGATTTGCTGAAGGATCTTCCCGTGTGGCTGCGGCGATATTTATGACAGCCAGAGCGTTCATGTGTTGCCGTGCACCACTTACACTCAGGGACTCTCTCTAATGCCATTCCATTTTTTAAAGCAGGAAACCTCTCAGCTGGGGTTCACCACCCTCTTCTTCTCTATCTGTTCTCAGAGCTAAGCAACTGAACTGGGCTTTACGAGAGAGAGAGAGAGAGAGAGAGAGAGAGAGATACAATTAGGAGGATGCTAAATAAAGCCTGATTGTACAAAACTGGATCCATCAACCTGACAGGTAGGACAAATGAGCTCAGTTGCAGCAGGTTCCACTGCGCCTTATTTATTTGCATTAATAACTTGAAGGACAGATGCAGTGCGGTCACTAAACCTAATGAAGTGTTACCAGAGAGAGACAGAGGGGCACAGGGAAGGGGGTTTGGGGTTTGAAAAACTCACAGTATTATACATGTGTAATGTGCCATGAGGTTATGTTCAGATAGCAAGATTATAATCCATTGGAAATACTTACATTTATGCATTAATACACACACATTGTCTTACTATATGTAAGTAATACTGTAATCGGGGAAAGTATTTTATTATAGAACAGTGACACGCATCACCTTTAGATTAGTGTGTAAAATCACATTTTTGGGCCAAAGAATCGTTTTCATAGTATAGTTATCACTTTTCATTATTAAAAGTTTACTCTTTCCCACTGTTATCCACAAACCTGAAAAATTACACATGAAATATGAATTTTCATGTATTGACGTTCAACACAATGCATAAAAATAAACGTCACAGACACTTGCAGCTTCACATCCAGGAAACGCCAGATCATCAGCACCAGATACTTGTGTTGTTCTCAAACAAAAACATTCCATTATATACATGCCAATTAATGGCATAACTTAGGGCCTAGCTGCTTAATTGACAAGCTCCTCTGTCATCATGGAGACCCCCTGTGACACATTAGCTTAGCATGCCATCCTCTTAGTCTCAACATTCCCTTGCAAACAAATTGAGAAATAATTGATGACTCATTTGAATAAGTGGCTCCCTGGAATGGATGATAACTGTTGGTAAGACATAAACAGCTCCATTTCCATGCTGGGGAGCAAGATTGTTCTCACCGTGGGGCGAAGCCACGAGTGATAGACAAGCTAGGCGTAGATGCTCGCATATTCATTCCACGTATGGGGGGTAGAGAGGCACTTTTTAAACATGAAGCAGGACGCTTGGGCAGGTATTTACCGCTGCCTCCCATCACGTTCCTATTTGCCTCATCACGGGTGGCGAGGGAAGAGGCAGAAGACTGAACGGTTTCTCTGAGCATCCATAGATGCTCTAACACGAGTCCCTGGAGGCATATAATAACCTATTACCTCCATCTCCGACTAAAACACACATTTAAACTACAATTACACCCCCTGCTTTTTCTCCCTCTTGCTTTTCATTCCAGTCCCCTACAGCATCTCTTTTGCAATTCAGTGCTGTAGCTTTGGCAGCTATGCTCCCTGTACAACTCTCTCTCCCTCTCTCTCTCTCATCATATGGTGCAAGAGGTAGAGAGATCGTTCCACAGCCTGTGAGGAGTTTGGTGGGCCAATTTATTACCCAGTGCAATTGCTCTCAATACATATTTCCTTTGCTTCACGAACACTTGCATTGAGAGGTTTAGTCAAACAGAAAAATACTTCTTTTTAACTTCGCAATGATTTCTGTGCCCACTGTGATTTTGTGCCATGATTTTCTGTTATTTTTCTTTTCTGTTTCATTTTTTCTGAATTGAATTAATATTTAATTTTATTACGGGATTATCACACTCATGCTAGCTTTAGGTGCAAATGCATATCTTAAAAAATTTAACCAGCTAACCGATGAAATGGAAATACCATGAAGGTCTGAAGCAATTCCAGATAAAGTACAGCTGCGTTTTAGATAGGAGAGACTTTCTTGAGGGAGTATTTTGAGGTTAAAACCTCATATGTGATTGTTGCTTTCGGCTATCCTGGGCATTTCTAAATGTATTTGGGATTCTGCAAGTAATACAGCTTTACAATTCTGACCTGTTCACATTTTGTCAAGGCTTAAATTAGTAAATCCGCTTTACACTGACGTTAGTACAAACTACAAAGTGTGCAGTCCCAGAGACATATGATGATATGGTGCACTGATATCAGGAAGTCCGTCACTATTTATAAAAGGAGCAGACTATAAGAACGTAAACATAAGCAAAAAGATATTATACAGCTGAGGCGACAGAAAGCCCTTCATTTCAGACTAGCTGGTTCCAATTTCATGGCCTGTTCTAGCTTCTGTAGGGAAGAGGAATTGGAAAAAAATGAAATCGATTGCTTGGATCACAGTTCTACCTTATTGGACCACCTTTTTGTGCAATGTTAGACAGTGTCAGAATGGATGCTAGGGTGTGTGCTAGACTGACAGGAAGAAATAAAGACACTTTCAGCTGTGCCAGAACATGTGCTTTCATCCTCTGACCTGAGATGAAGGCAAGCAGCAGAGGATTGAGAGAGCAGTAATGGATGACTTTTGCTGTATTAGTACAGCTAATGTATTACAACATTCTAACTGCATTGTTGTGTATCAGTATATGTTACAAGTATGCAATGTCAATATGAATTATTTCAAATAAATTATTCATATGTGTGCTGCCTGTTTGAATGTAACAGAAACCAGCATTGATTTTGGAAAATAAAATGACTTTGAAGAATGTGTGGGACAGCGTGACTGTGTTTGGAAACTTTATATTTATCTCAAGCTCTGAAGGGTAAAAGAGTTACAGAAAAATAAATAAATGAAAAAAAAAGTATAATGAGGGATGAACATGTACAATAGAATAAACTAAAAATATACTACAAATACAATCCAAACAGTGAGGCTATAGAGAAATCAATGTGACTGAGAAAAATGTTGCTGTTTCTCTTACCCATGGCTAATGTCTCTGGGATAAGATTGCCCCTTTACCTCTGACTGCTCTCAGTATTTCTTCTTCAGTCTCAAGAAGCTTTTCCATGCCATTGTGCTCGCTCACTGGGGGTCCTGGGCCTAAAATATGTAAAGCTGCTTTACAACCATTACTATTGTTAAGAGTGCTATACAAATAAATCTAAAGCAAAGCTTTAGATAAATCTAAAGTGTAGCTTTAGGCTTAACGTTTTAAAAAGGGGTGGCACTCGTAACGCCAAAAATATCTGTAGCAATTACCTTGTAACAGAGGATGGCAGAGTGGGTGAAAAAATAAAAACGGCACTGTAGTTTTGGCCTAAATACTTTAATAAAATAAAGGTAGTTTAATAAAAGTAGTATAATGTATTTGACACACGAAATATCCGTTTCACAAAAAGGTGTACAGCAGAAACGTTTAAATGCCGTGCCTTTTAGCGCCTTACTATTATTAATTAACATTAAAACCGCCCCAACGCTAGTATTTCCGCTTATATTAGTTATCCGTACTACAAATAGAAGCACGCACGCTTAAAATATAGTATTTATCCCTTGATATTGCTTTGAAGTATTTCGCAAAAAAAGGACTGTTTTGAAAGCCTATTGGCTGCAGCGGAGGTTGGGCGACGATGATTGGCTGTTGCCTGTTTCCGGGGCTCTATTCCATTCGTGACGTTTTCCCAGCCGCCGTGAGACAGATTGGGAGAATGGCTGCCGGTGGAGGTTCGATCTGTTTAAATTTTCATTTTTACTTACAAAAGTTTTCCAGCCTATTAACACGTTATAAATCTGCGACACTGTTTCATATCAAAAGAATGAGACAGAGTTTGACTGATTGTTCGGTTACACGTTGAACTGGTGAATGTTTGGATATAGGCAGAAAAGTACGAAGAGGCAGCGGCTAGCGAGACTAGCCCAGCGCGAGACTGTAAACACGTCGTGATTATTCGCTTATCTGCTCGATGGTTTGCAATTTTGTTCCTTAATCGTCTTTAACGTGTGCCTCATGGTGTACTTTTGTGGTCTTTAATGCACTGTCACTGTTTATTTCGCATTATAATGGGCTGTTTAAATAGCTCGAGACCGAACTAGCCTGATGTGCTAGCCGGTAAAACAGGATCTGGATTAGCAAAGCTAATAAGTTAAGCATGGAAACTTGCTTGCTGATAAAACTTGATCGATTTCTTTGTAAGAGAAACAAGACTATTAAATGTCTGTAGTTGTCAAAAGCAGTAGTAGTTCTATAGACCAGGAAGTTTGTTTGCCTGGGTCAGGACAGGTCGCACTAATGCCATGTGGAGGCTTTGGTTGGCTGCTAATAGAGAAAAGGTCTGTTGGGGGTGTTTTTGGACGCTTTGAGTGGATTCGTAAGTAAGGATGGGGGTCAGTGACTGTTATCAAAGCCTGTTTAATGTAACTGTATAATGGCAAAATCTTTGCATGGTCAATAAGGTCTTGAATAGGTTTCTTGTTTTTTAAAGTGGAATTAAATTTATTGGTTTGCATTCAAGTGCAATTTCAGACTAAAACATACACAAAGCGTGTTCAATTCACATTCAGCCTATTTCATAAAAGGAGAATGATTAAAGGTATTCATGGTCAGTACGAGTCAATTCTGGTATCCTTAAAACTGTGTAAACATCTGAAGCTCCTGTTCCTGTAGCTCAATTAGTAAAGCATTGTGTTAGCAGCACAAAAGGTTGTAGGTTTGATTCCCATGAAACACACATACTGATCAAATGTGTAACTAGAATGCAGTGTAAGTCACTTTGGATAAAAGCACCTGCAAAATGGGTAAACGTAAACCCAAACTGTCTAAAATTGTTGTCTTGTAGACGTTGGAAAGCTGTTACAAGTTCAGAATGGGACTCCAGCGAGCACAAGCTACAATGGGGTAGATGCCCTGCATGCCTGTAACATCCTCCAGCAACTGAAATCCTTGTACGACAAAGCTCAGCTGACTGACATTGTCGTGGAAGTGGACCATGGCAAGACATTCTCTTGTCACAGAAATGTTCTCGCTGCCATCAGCCCTTACTTCAGGTAGTACTAGCACAGATCACTCCATTAAACCTTCATTTGAGTGCCAAAATGCTCCTTGTTGCCATGATGTTATCCACAGCACACTGGAGGTTTGCTCCTTAATTCATTGCAAATGAATGTATTTTTCATATTTAAATTTCCAATTGAATTATTATACACAATTAATGGGGCGCAGTTGACAATGCTTTAATATTCATGTTTGTTGATGTCAGTACTTTAACACTAAGGTAAAATAAAAAATGCTGTCAACTTTAATTCATAAATAATTTTTAATTAAGAATTATAAAATGTCAACAACATTTATGGCATTAGATTGCTTACAATAGAAAACGTTTACTTGTTTCTAAGATCAGATCTTGGTTACAGTATGCTACCTATAGTATTAGTATTCTGGGCCAGGTATGCTAAAAAATGCTAAAATAGTAATTTGGTTGCAGGACCTAAATAGTGTAAGTGTTGGCATGAGACTAGCATGATAGAATTGCTCAAGCCAATGTCTTGAACAAAAATTTACTTTTAAACCCTTTAGAATGCTGGTTTAGTTTGCTTTCATATTAAATGTGTTAATATAATAAAAATATAACGTCACAATTGATAGACCTTTACATGTATTGAACCAAGAACACTTACATGTAAGCAACTTCATGATGTATACTGACTAGAGAGAAATATTATCTAGGTTTAAATTAAGTAGAATTCAATTTTAGCAGTGTATATTAATATAACAACTTGTCCGGGTCTGGTCTGGTCCTGGTCTGCCTCAGACTATTTACATTTTTTTTTAGTTTATTTTTTAGTAGAATAGTAGTCCCCATTAACTAAAAGTGTTGTCATATTCATTCTTATAAAGAAACCAGACTCAATAACAAGTCTTCATACTCTGCTTTGATACAATTAATTGAGCCAAAAGATCAGTGTGACAAATTATTTGTTCTTCGTGTATTAGTTGGTTTGTAGCATCGTGTATTAGTTGATCCCTGTAATTAGTAAGGGGTCTTTTTGCCGCTGCCAAATCTCTGAAATGTAGTCGCCAATCAGTCTGTAACTGCTTTTTGTAAGTTGTAATAGTGTTCTGTTTTATATTTGGTCAGATCTATGTTTACAAGTGGCCTTACAGAGAGCAGTCAGAAGGAGGTGCGAATTGTTGGCGTGGAGTCTGAGTCCATGCATCTGGTTCTAGACTATGCCTACACCTCCCGGGTCACCCTTACTGAGTCTAACGTGCAGGCCCTGTTCACCGCCGCCAGCATCTTCCAGATCCCAGCCCTCCAAGACCAATGTGCCCAGTTTATGATCAGCCGTTTGGACCCTCAGAACTGCATTGGGGTCTTTATGTTCGCAGATGCCTACGGCCACCAGGAGTTAAGAGAGCGCTCGCAGGACTACATCCGCAAAAAGTTCCTGTGTGTGATGGGAGAACAAGAGTTCCTTCATCTCACCAAAGAGCAGCTGGTCAGTATCCTCAACAGTGATGATCTAAACGTAGAAAAAGAGGAGCATGTGTATGAAAGTATAGTCCATTGGTTGGAATACGACTGTCCGCGCCGCGAAACGGATTTGCCCGAGGTTTTTTCCAAATGCATCCGTTTGCCACTGTTGGACGATGCCTTTCTAAGTCGTATCCCCCCAGCCTTTGGCTTGGCCTTATCCAGGGATTCCTCGGATAAGGGTCGGATCAATGGCACCAACGGCTGCTCGCAGAGGTTAGGTATGACTGCATCCGAGATGATTATTTGCTTCGACGCGGCTCACAAGCACTCAGGGAAGAAGCAGACTGTGCCTTGCCTGGACATAGCTGTCGGGAAGGTGTACAAGCTGTGCAAGCCGCCCAATGATCTCAGAGAGGTCGGCATTCTGGTCTCGTCAGAGAATGACATCTTCATCGCCGGAGGCTATCGGCCGAGCAATAGCGAGGTGTCCATCGATCACCGTGCAGAAAGTGACTTCTGGCAGTATGAACATGCTGGGAACAGGTGGCTTCCACGTTCACCCATGCTGCGGGCACGCATCGGCTGCAAGCTGGTGCACTGCTGCGGGAAGCTATTCGCTTTAGGTGGTCGCGTGTACGAAGGGGATGGACGAAATGCTCTGAAATCCGTAGAGTGCTACGATGCTAGAGACAACTGCTGGACCGCAGTCAGTCCCATGCCTGTAGCTATGGAGTTTCACAGTGCAGTAGAATACAAGGACCGCATCTATGTCCTTCAAGGTGAGTGTTTTTTTCTGCAGTCACCTAAAATCAAGGTATGAGAGTGTGCAAAAACACACCCGTGTAATTCATGGCCTGTTATATCTCGCATCCTTTGCTTAAATAAGGTCCCAATAAGGCCTTACTGGGACCAAAAGTTGAGGCCAAAAGTTTTCATTTAAATATACACTGTAGACATGTTGTCTGCCAGTTTATGTAAAACCTCAAATTATGGACTTGCAAATTAAAAACTCATTTTATAATTGTTTTCATCGTTTTTTTATAGGAGAGTATTTCTTCTGTTTCGACCCTCGCAAAGACTATTGGGGACATTTGCCGTCCATGAACGTCCCCCGTACACAAGGCTTAGCTGCCCTTTATAAAAACTGCATCTACTACATAGCGGGCATCTGCAGGAACCACCAGCGCACGTTTACAGTAGAGGTGTATGATATTGAGCAGAACACGTGGTGCCGTAAAAAAGACCTCCCCTTTGACCAAGCAACCAGCCCCTATATCAAGGTCCTTCTGCTTCAGGGCCGACTGCATCTGTTCGTTCGAGCTACTCAAGTCATGGTAGAAGAACATGTGTTTCGCACCAGCCGTAAGAACTCCCTCTACCAGTATGATGACGAAGCAGATCATTGGACAAAAGTCTACGAGACGCCGGACCGTCTCTGGGACCTTGGCCGCCATTTTGAGTGCGTGGTGGCAAAACTCTACCCTCAGTGTCTTCAGAAAGTGCTGTGAGTGGCCAGGAAGTGGAGATTATGACTTAAAAGGCTGTTTGAAACAGCTGATCAATACTTTTACAGGAGGGGTCGGTGGGACTGCTCAATACATGGTGCTGTCCATGTCCTCAACACAAGAATTGTGGGGGAAGTTCTAAAGCGTTAATGGTTTCAATCAATAATGTCAAGGGTGCTGTTAGAAAACGTCAAACAGGAAAAACAGTATTTTACATTTAACAATTGTGCACAAGGCACCCACACTATCGCTTGTTTTACAGTTAGAAATAGTGTATCATAAGTGCAATTATCGTTTTTTTTTTTAGTTATTTCTGCTCCATTATATCTTTGAGGTGCAAGTTGTTGTTGTTTTGGTTTGGGTTGTTGGCATGCATTGTTGGGTGACAGGAATAATTGATGTCTCAAAGACAAGCAGTCATAAGCAAAAATAATAAAAACAATTTATAGGTGAAAAATAAATATATAAAGCTATAAATATTCATACGGGTATGATGAGCGATTTCGCTCCCTGTTAGTGTGAATACTGAAGTTTTGTTATTGTTAGTTCTTTAAGAATTTTCAGGTTTTCAGTTGATCCTCCATGCTGCCTATAAAGAGACTGTGCTTTGCTTGAGAAATTAGTTATTAAGGACTTTTGCTTAGAAAATGTGTGGTTGCCAACATGTATATGCAGGTGGCTGGTTTTTGATTTAGTATTTTAAGTTGTTTGGTGTTTTTTTCCCCCTTTTTTAAAAAGTGAACTTTTGTGCTATATGACATCACAGCAAATTTTCATTTTGGTTCCGCTTTTGATGTTTTGTTGAGCCCAGCTTCCCGCATTGAATCCTGTATCTTTGCAATTTCGCATCACCAGCCAGATCTTTTAGTGAGGTTACATGATTATACTCGGTCTCCATATTGGAGAAGAAAATGGATACCAGCTTTGTGTAGCTGAAATCAAAACTAGGCAAATTGTTGACAGCCAAAACACAACAGATGAGCTCATACAAGGACAGAAGAAAGGACCGCCAGGTAATGATGATGGTAGGTGGCCAAAATGTGGATGCTTACATTCCACTCAGATTTTTTGATGGACTTGTTATATTGATGTGCTTTCGAAAAAAAAGCCTCCCAAATGCCAAAATGTGAGTCTTAGCCTGCATCCCATGGCAGCAATAACGTGTGTTCTGTCATTGTTTCGTAGATAAGTGCATTAGCGGTCCCGCGATGAAGTTTTCATAATTCCAGAAGCATGGCCTTTTTTGCCACAATGGGCAGTAATGAACACAGTTCAGAGTTGTGAATCTGTTAGACCTGTTGCAGTGTTTCTGTCCAGGGACGATATAGTGCCTGTTTTTATACATCCAGGCATCAGTGATCGAGTGAGCAAAGACAGAATGAAGTCTCCGATTACAGTTGCTTTTGCACCAAGGTGCTTCTATCTGAGACAGTGTCTGTTTTGCTAATGAAAGAGAGAGTTTCCAGGGAGTACTCCATGATCCCTGTATATGTTCACACGTTTCTTTCCATCCCCTCATCCTTCAGTCTCATAGAGAAAAATATTTGTTTTTGGTGCTGCTTTTTTTGACAATCTTGTACAGAACATACAGTGATGTCATTTCTCAAAGGGTTTGTCATTGCTCGAAGCTTCCAGAATTTGTCAGTCTTAAGTTATTTTGTTTTTTATGTTTTTTTTTTTCTGGCCTCATGTTTATTTGATCATATGCAGGTTCCCTGTGGCACACAGATTTTGCACTACATTGTTTCCTCCCTTGAATCTTTCAGCAGTCTAAGAATACAGTGCTCTGTTTTCAGTCTCACAAAGTTGATAAACCTTTAATTGGGACAGCTGATTCGCTCATGTCAGGTTTTGCTCTTTGCCGCCTGCAGTACTGAGCATCATCTGGGGCTTCGGTTGCAGGAAAAGGAGTGAGAAATTGCATTGGTTTTGGCACAGTTGCCCACACATTTCACATACTTTGATGCTCAGTAGCACGGCAACCAGAAATGGACTCATCTCAGGATTATTGTTAATACACAGTACTGTATTTAAATGGTTTAAATAAATGTGTAATATACTGTACCATGTGTTTGCTGTACTTGCACAGTTTTTTTTTCACAGGATTTCCTTTTTGTCCTTTTCCCAACTTGAAATATAGATTTTATTTGTTTGTTTGTTTTCCTCCTTTCAGATAGATGTTTTTGTTTATTTCTTCTGTTCTTAATATTTACTCTTAGGTGTTTTGAATTTATGGTTTAGGATTTGATTTTGCTCTGTTAAGAAATTGTGAATCACTCTACAGACTTTAATGCAAACATTTATTTTCAGTGTTTTCTTTTATTTGTGATTGCATCGGTCTTATAAAACACAATGCATTACAGAATATGTTATCGCATTGCTTCTTTATAACACCAGTCTATCTGGATGTTTAAAAAATAGCTTTGAAAGAACTGATCAATTTTCCGCATTGGCTGCTGCGTGAACTCTATACAGCCACTTCTTTCTCCTTTTAGCCTGCATTTAATTTATCCGCAGAAATTCAGAGAGTGCTTTATTTTTCTTGCATTTTTGTTTTGCATTCTGTTTTGTTTTCGCTTTGCTTGTTTGTGTGGTGTGAGTTAAGTAAATATTCATGATCTCTACTGTGAAATTCACCTTGCACATAATTTGACAATTAAACAATAAAAGTTAAAGATTGGTTGTTATATTTTCTGACAGTGAGTTTAGAATCAAGATCATTTTCTTGAAAAATAGATGTAGGTAATGTGGTGGAACACAGGTATTAAAATTCATTTATTTCTCATTCCAGCATAACACAAATGATTCTTGCAAAAATCATTGGTTGCCCATTGCCGGCATAACTGTTTATATTGAATGAAGATGGGTCTGCTGTTTTTTATATTTTATACACTGTGAGCTTTTCATTCTTCAGTACTTTATTTATGGCCCTGCTTGCATGTCCTAGCTGAAAACATTCTTTAGGGAAGTGTCTTTTGCCCCCAAAGTCATTGTGTTGTTTACAAAGGTTTGGTGCAATGCAATATTGCTCTGTTTAAACATCTCTTCATATGAAGCAAAAAGTAATTTAAAGATGGTTTACGTTCTGTGTTCGTAGGGAACTAAACAGCTTTAACGTTAAATATGATACACAAGGAAAAATAAGGTGGAAAGACCACGTTTTACAGGTTCAAGGTGCTTTTATATATATAAAATGTTTCCAGCTTACAATAGCTCACTCAGGCACTTGTGCATTTCCAAAATTCTTGTCCATATACTTTCTAGGGCTTCAAATGGCCTCCTGTGGTGATGTAGCCTGTCTGTTTTTCCTCATACTTCCTGCTGTATGCAGAGGGGATGTGCTAGTTAATCGTTCAACCGAAAGATACTGAATATTTAAAGGAACTGAATATTCATTTGTGCTAAAAACTGTGACAGTTGAGGAAATTAATTTCAGCAGATCTTTGGTCTCAGATTAGTGTTTTAAAAGCTAGATAATTTATTCTTTGTGGTATTTGGCATTTGAATTGTACTGTGATGTTCGTTTTAAGATGCAAATTAGAGTCATCTTTTGTTCTATGACCTAAAAACATAACAACATAACATATTTAAAATATAGCATACAAAGTTTCCTTTACGGCACCAGCAACGCATTATAAAAGCATTTAAAAATATGGCAAGTGACAGAAAAAGAGAAAAAGAGAGGGAGAGAAAAAGTGTGTGAGACCCAGCAGTCCCATGTGTAATAGCAGAGGCAGAGGGCTTCATCATACTGCCCTTGGCTTCACTTTTCCCAATGTCACCCTATATGCAGTAGAAGACAGCAGGAATACATCAGACACGGTTCCATTGCTTCTCTGCCACACACACACACACACACACAAACAAATGCTTCCAGCTGGAGCTCCATCATAAGCTCACCTGAGCGGCTTTGACTTAGCAGCCGCACTGTTAAAAGTGTAATGGAACAGAGACCTGATACCACCAGAGAGCCCACCTCAACAAATAGGCATTCCTAGCATGAGTGAATGTGTGAGCTATGAATCTTAGCTTATGTGAAATGAAAGAAATACTTTTATTTTTCATGCTTGTTTTCTCCTTTGAGCTGTCCCTGAGCATAATTTATAACCTAAACAATCACAAAAGGCTTCTGGTAATCATAATCTTCAAAAATGATCAATGTCTTCTAAACACGTAATCCTCCTTTTGTTTATAAGGGATGTTGAATGAATTATGAGAGGTTGGATATTGTTTGATTTTCTAAGCCTTGGTAGCAGGAAATAGTGTAATCACTGCTGCATGGAAGCATCTTTGATTGATGTTTTCTATTGTTCCTTTACCGTGACATTGTAAAACGTATGATGATTAATCTAGAATCCCCAAAAAATTAAAAATACTTTAATAAAATATATATTTTTTATTTTAGGTCAACATTAAATGTGTTTTCGAATGGTGTCATTAATTTCCAAAACACGTAAAGAGACAAAAACAAATCATTATCCTCACAGCAACTTTTCCTTAGAAGTCATACAAATCTTGAAAATACTATAAAATCACAACTGGAACCTTCATCGAGAACATTCTCGTATTAAAAATGCCCCAGTATACTTTCATCACCCAAATCAACATTCACACCTCAAGCACGTGTTATTTGTAATGCAGAAAACTGACTGTTTTCCTGCAACGTAGAATAAAGAATGAAAACGCTGGCTGATTGATGCACATCATTTAGCTGATAAGTTTCTCTTTTTGCTCTGGGTTGTTTTCCTCATTATGAAACGTGACTGTGGTCTAATGTGTGTCATCAGAGGAGGGTGTTTATTACAGCTGGAGAGGAGATGAATACTGAAGTAATCTTGTAGGTGACTGATATTTAAGAGTTTATGGGCGTAATAGTGTGGAAAGAATATTTTTAATCAAAAAGCTTGTGTGTTGTTTTGCTTGTGCTTTTTTTTCTCACTTTAGGTCATGTGAGTAGTATTTTGGCGACTCGCTATGAGAACATGGGGTGAAGTGATGCATAGTGTTGCTATTCATTTGTATATGAGCAAGTTATTGATACTTTGGCCAATTCTCATTGTTATACAAGTCAGGAAAACCTTTATCTGACCTATAGTGACAGATGTAGCTGAGGTTTCGAATTTTAGCCATTGATAATAGACTATATACACATGCCTTATACCACATATTCTATATTTATTCTATACAGTTTTCTTTATCCAGATAATTACCTATATTGCCTTGAGGAGGAATTGTTTATTCACTTTTTAAAAAATTGTTATTAAAATTGCTTGTTGCTTGTTGTATTTTTAAGTTTTAAGAAAATAAGATGTAGCCACCCTTGCAGTTCATTGCTTTATTTTTTTGTAATATTTTTACAAAATGTTATTGTTTAACAAAATGTTTTCTGGTACATATAAACATTCATGGCAAGTAAAATAAACTACTGTCCTTACCAAACCAGCAGACAAACATTCTTAATGTTGAGCTAGTCCTTTAAATGAGTATTTTCCTTTAACAGTTGGTTCGTCTTTCAGCCAAACATGTTTTGGTTATCACTAGAGGGGAAGTCACTGGGCTTTATTTAGCAAAAGCCAGATTTCCAGTTGTTTCTCATTACTGCAGCCGTTGGGTCTGTGTGAGCAGTTAAACCGTGTCTCCACAGATCAGAACGCTCCCATCCTCCCTTCCCGTAGCACTAAGGATACATGCTTAGGGAACAGATCATGACCTGTGGGTCACTGTCTTGTTCTCCTTCTCTTATTTTCACTCTCTAGCACTAAATGTAATTACATCGGTGCCGTCCCATTGCCCCAGGATGGGAGTGTGGTGCATGTGCCAGCCCTAAAGACTCCCCCCAGTGAGCCTCATTACACAACCTCAGTCTGGCTCAGAGGACAGGTGTAGAGATAAAGAAGGCATTAGTGGCCTCTGTAGCTACCTGCTGTCCCATAGACTGCTGGCCACCTGTTTTTATACTAGGTTATTTACAGCAGTGGCTTAAAACCTTTTCTGTAGTTGATGCAGGATTTAGACATGCAACTTCACAAACACTAATTAGTTAGTACTATGCTGATATGGAACTACTAAAAACTCTCTTCTAACATTTATCATTTGTAATGTACCTTAATTTAAATCTCTTCTAACATTTATCATTTGTAATGTACCTTAATTTAAATCTCAAATCTGAACTAAAATAACTAGTGGTTGGTTTATTAGTAGTGATCGTTAAAGCTAAACCGTGCTTTCCAAAACACCATGTAGCAATAACTCAATAACTCAAGCTATACTTTTAAACGTAGTGTTCCCAAAAGTAATCTCCACCAAGAGCTTTAGCTCTCTTCCTTAACTTCTTAAGGAACTGAGCCATGTGACTTGAGAACCGCTGACTGCTTTGGAATTCTCCACCGCCTTCACACAACATCGACCTGCTGACAACAGTAAAAGATCTGATGTTTGCAATGTCATAAAATCTTGTTCCATCACTAACTTTGACATGAGACGTGACGTTATGTGCTCTCAATTATCTCTGGAATTCAGAAATGAACAGCAGCACAAAGCACCTTAATCCACAAGCAATTAAGTGATGTCATTAAGACAGGAAGCCTCATATTCTGGAACGTATAAGACGTTATTGTTCAGCAGAACATGACCGATGAATAATAGCTCCTGCTTTTAGAAGTATCTGATGTGAACCTTTCTCTTGATCACCCCTCGCTCTCTGTCTTACCACCTACAACTCTGTCTGTAGGTGAGAATGAATGCGATGCACATTTAGAAGATGAGGCAGCATTAAATTGGATTTTTTGGTAAAGGAGGCAGGACTCAATGAATTGTCCAGAGTCTCTAATTTATTACCATTTAAATGGTGGAATCATTTCTGAAATTATTTCAGCTTCCGTTAATGAGTTTTTAGTTGCCAATGTGAAATGAGATGGAACCCTAATGTGCACAGAGCAGAGTTGGTCTTAATTTAATCACAGACCACACCACATTTAGGAATAGCCACACTAGCTGTGGAAATGGGTCTCATTTTGTTTCAATCTTTATTTTTTACAGGCTTTGGGCTCTCCTTCAACCTTCAGTCTTTCCTGGATATTACTGGTAGCTTTCTGAGCCAGTAAACCCCTAGCACATGGGCCATCCATGGCAGGAAGTATAGCTATTTTCGTGTGTTCTGGCTTCTGCATATCAGTTCTGTTGTATCAGTTTGGTTGAGAGTTTTCTTTATCATGGTTGACCCAACAAAAATGTTCATGTATTTTCAGTGACAGATTATTAGCCTATGATTGAATTCTTTTAATTGAATCTTTTAAACTGAGCCCAAGATTAAACCTTATCTTTTGAATTCAAACGGATATTTAATGAAGTCTTTTGGTATAATAAACTGTGTTAGGCTGTTACAAGACACAAACGTTAACAGTGATTTATGAAACATGACTTTTCTCATTACATTATCATTATGTATTGATTTTCTCTTCCAGCGGATATAGATTATAGAGGAACCCAAGCAGCGTAGTGCGGAAGACAATCCAAGAGGAAATTGCCAATGAAGATGAAGAACAAAGGAACAATTTTGGGAATCACAGGTATTGCTTTATGGCCAACATCAGGCCTTTGGCTTCATTCTAAGCTGTGTGCTCAACATCATCCACTGTGCCCCATAAACCAAACACTGTCACATGAATGAGCTCTCCTTCACCATCCATTCTGTTATCCTTGCCAAGGTGAACATGTTTGCCAGGCCTGGAACTGATGTATTGGCCAGTATCAAATGGATTCTGAGTTGAATGTCCCATTTGTTTAGTCCACCTAGCCATGGGGCAGACCTTGGATTTCAATCAACACACTGTGTGCTTTATGGGCCAAGTTGAGCCTTTGTGGTTCTAGTGAAGTTGTATTGCTGACCAAATAATCAAATGTGGTCATTTGTATGTGATCCTACTAAAGAACTTTTCTGTTAAAGATTGTAACAATTTCTCTCAATCGAACAACAGCAATACTTAAAATGGATTTATAATGCTTACAAATATGAACTACAGACTACCAGAGCTAGTAAATGGAGTTGCTGTTCAGTAGACAATGTGTTTCCATGTTTTCCTTGATCTTCGTTCTTCGTTCGACCATAATAATTCCCATCCACTCTCTCGCCATAGGTATTAACTGCTCGCGCCAGGCATAACAGGACAATGACATTTACCATGACTGTACAGTTCTTCTCTTTCCTCACTTTTCCCTCAAAGGAAAAGGTCACGCTTCAGGCTTATGAAGTAGTTGGAACAGAACAAAACAAACAGAATGAGAGCAGAGCCAAAGTGTTATTTTCATTCTGGGGTTTGCCTCCCTAATGCGAGTACACAGAGGTTGTGTCGTACAGGGTGCTTTCCAGGGTGTCATTATTGCGAGACATTCCTACAGAATTGGATTATGGTCGTCGAGTGAGATTTCGCGCTGCTGCTTGGTGAGGGAAAGAAAGGCAGTAATTGGTCACGGTTATTTACCACTGTGAATCAAGCCGCCCCGCTTCGAGTTGCGGTGTACGCCCGCTTGAGGATTTGGCTCTATGCACAAATTACAGAACGTTTTCTGTGGCTAAGTAGCTGGAGGCATAATGAAGTCTCCTTTCGCCTCACACGCTCGCTTTACTGCCATCCCTATCGGCCAGCGATAAACATAGAGAACTGCCAGCAAACTCTCAGACTGCTGACCAGGGGCTCTGCTTTGTTACCAGCACATTACATCATGCTTCAGTTGGCCACCTTCTTCTCACTGTTTATCTTTATTTGTTTATATTGAGAAGTTTGTTTCTGAAGCCATGGAACTTTTTCTGCCTCCCCCAAATTGTTTGAAAATAAAAGGTGTTTCTTTCAAATTGTCTATAGGCTTCCCTCCGAACATTTCATTTCACTCTACGGTCAAGGAAGCCAAAGCTAAGTCAAGGAATATTTGCCAGAAGTGATTTTTTTTACCTGCAATTGTTCCTTGTATATCAAGTATATCTAAAAAAATGGATTTGATATTGAATGTGTGTGTGTTCCAGGGCGTTTGTCTCTCACAAAGGTACGTTCCAATAGGTCTGCTTGCCTCAGATGTGGTGTGTATTTTCCAGTCTCTTTTGAAACGCTGTGTAATAATATGTGTATTCTGTTGTCTGTTCCCTTTGGATACCAAGTTCAACGGTTCAGTGTTTGAAGGGTCCCGTGTCTCTTCACACTTTGGTCTATTTAGAAATGTACATATGGGCACAGGAGGGGCGAAGCATGCACACACAGACCTGCTTTCAAAGCAATTTAAGAAGCTTTCTGGAAATCAAACACAAACAACAGTGGATATCAACTGACAGAAAAACAATGGCTGACGGACTCGCATTGCAGTCGAGGTTTTGATTAGACAGAGCTTTCGTATCAGCAGCACAGGTAAACAGGGAGTAAATTGGCTGAAAGATGTCTTTTCAGAGTGGCTTTTCTGTGGACAGGAAGTGGCCAGCTCATCAAATCTATTCCTGTGTTTTTCCCTTCTCAGCTTTTTAATGAGGTGGACTTTTCTAGGCCTGCTAGTTTGGCGTGACCCCTTTCTGAGGCCCATATTTAAAAGAGTAAATAAGCACACGCACACAGATATACACATGCATACCCACGCAAACACACTTTAAGCTCTCTCCTGAGGTCAGAGTCACTACATTCCCTCTTTACGTCCAGACACCTTGTTATGACCGGCGTTCATATTCCTCTGCCAAAACCTACGGGTCAAACTAATGAGGAAGAACAGAGGAAATTGCAGTAATTAGCCTTTTGCTTTTCTGTGTTCTTAATGAATCTCCGACCAGCACTCTACTCATTAAATGCTTTTACCTGTGTGATAATTAACCAATGAATACATTAGAAAACAAAGAGGAAAAAATTAGAGGTGACCACCAGATGGAGACTCATTACCGGTGCACCAATCAAGCGTTGGCCCTAATGAGGGCACTGGTCATCGGCACACGCCCCCAAACGCTAAACGTGATCAATCAAACTCTGCCAGTCAGATGTTTGGTGTGATGCAGAGTGAAGGGCAAAGAAAACGCCCTTATCATCATCTTCACAGCAGAAACTCATTAACTCACTATGCTTAATTGCAGTGCCGATGCACACAAGAATGTTTTGTTTTATATGTATCCCAGTACTTGGACAGGACATGGGAGTTTTCCAAAGCATGGCTGATCTGATTGAATCTGCTTCTTATGACTGGGTTAATATGAGCTCTCAAGTAGCCCAAGTACTGGAAGTAGGTAGCCCAGTACTGGTAATGTTCCCCTGGCCCTATGACAATGGTGGACTCTTAAAGGCCCCATTAAGGCCCTCTATGGTATAGCCTACTTCATGGGTCTAAGTTAGATGAGACAACAAATAATATGTCTCCTAGAACTTGTAATGTACTTGACAACATTGATATAAACTACATTACACCAGTTTTCAGTGTATGTTTCTTTTGGCACTCCTACATGGAAGCCTGGTAGACCTGTTTGACAGCTACTGGAACATGTATGACTTGTATGGTGCTGTTGTTCTTCCTCTTTACCAGGAACTGCTACCAGCTACCATAACAGACAGCTGAACAGGGCGAGCCAGAGCCAGGAGAGAGAGGCAGACAATGAACGGAACCACAGAGAGGCTCTGTGGAGTAAACCAAAGATCAAAGGTCAAAAAAACAGAGCACGTACACTGGCCGTCAAAAAGATGGAAAACAGCATAGTGTGACATTAAAATTGCAAAACCAACTTCATTCTTTATTAATGAACCGTATTTTAACAGGTATGCAAATTGTTTCGTAAAAGACTGCCTCTTACATTCGTGAAATTCAAAGAGCCGTCTCTTGTGCAAAAACATGCCTAATTAATTTATTCTGTTTTGTTATGCAAGTTTGTTTTAGTTTCGTATTTTTTCTACTAATTTAATTACATTGAGGTTTTAAATTGCAATTTTATTTGTAATATTAATGTAGTTCATGCTAACACGTACATCCTAATGAAAGTGTTGTGCCTTAAAAATACATAAAGCCAATTTAGATTCAAATTAGATCTCAACATACTATTTTTTTGTCTTTATTTAAACTTTTTTCAACCGACAATGTAATATCTGAAATGGTTTGAAAACAAAAATGTGACAAGAACGAATACCAGAATACAGAAACTAAAAACCTTAAAAAAAGATACTAAAAAAACCCTCTCAAGGACAAAACATGGTGTCAAATCAGAATTTACTATGCAGTCATGACTGTTGGGAGCTTTGCTCAATTTTTCACGCCAATTAGAAAGCTGGGTAACAAGTTTTGAAATGTCATAGCTAAGGGCGTGACTAGCTAATGGAGCAAGTCCCGGATGTTCTAAACCAGCAGCTTGAAGCGGAACACACTCTCTCTCTGTGTCTTACACACACACTTTCTCACACATTCAGCAAATTGCCAAGCCAATAAATTAGGCGGGCCCTGTTCAAGGTCTGGGGACAAGGCAAAGGACGCAGGAGAAAACCCCTGAGATAGAGAGAGGCCTGCTTGCTAACTGAGTGTGGTTGTCTCTGCTTGATTCCCCGACCTCTCCACACCCTTTGTGTTTTTCTTCTTTTATGTCCCCCACCCTTGCCATCCATCCCCTGGTGCTTTGGTTTGTAAGTGTTGTCCTTCATGGTCTTGCTTTTGGAGAGTTTTCTCTTTTTTGTGCGTGTCCAAAGTCCAAAATGACCCATTCCAGAACATTAATCCATACTAAGACTTAGGCGCACTAAATCCTAGATCAACCCTTACAACCCTTACATTAACTTACAAATGTAAGTTAATGTATAATGATAAGCTTTTTTACAGAGCCGTTTTAGGAAAGTTCCCAGGTTTAAATTACTCTCACGTTACAAAAATGTTTATTCAAGTGTGATATTAGTATACTAACCTAAAATAGGAAAGTATACTTCCAGTCTACTTTTCAGAAATATGCTTTATGTACTTCTCAGAAAATTTAGTTGAAAACTAGTTGTGTACTATAGTTTACCAGTGTTACATTTAAAGTATACTTAAAACTACACTTTTAAAATTGGTCAAATTTAGCCCTAAGTAGTATTAAAATAGTACACTTACTAGTATTAGTACTTACTACATAAAGTATACTTTAAATATACTTAAACTTTAAGTGTAATTAAATTAAATGAAACGGTTAAAAATCAATCAATCTGGTGCAGCATTCAAATGCTTTGTAGGATTCCATTAATTTAACTGAAGCTACACATTAAGGGTTAATTGAGTTCAAATTCTGTATGATCTGATCAAGTCATTGTAAAGCCATATAATTTCCTCTGTGCAGCATTTTCTTATAATATCTATTTTTTTGTAAAGAGTGATTTTGGTTAGGGGTGATAATATCTATATATATTACATTATAAATCCATTATACATGATTATAACATTATGGTTGAAACCACTTTCGTGTTGTGGGTCATTACCAGTGTTGCCGGTAATATTTAAAATGGCTGAGATGGAATTGTCAGAATGGAGATGAGAAAGCTACCAGAGCAACGATTTTGTGTCACACAGCTGAAACGTTTCCCTGTGAGTCTGGCCTGCCAGGATCAGCATTTAGACATTCTGTAGTCTTCACGGGCCCCTGCGGAATGATGAAACATCACTGAGGAAACCGTACGAGGTGACCAAGAGGGCAGGAGCTGCAAAACGGAAAAGTGAGAGCGTGTGCATCTGTATGCCAATGCCAATGCAAGTGTGTGCGCTTGCTCCAGCCAGCATGTTGCTAAGGGAGGTATTGAAATACTGCTTCATCAGTCACCATGCTGTGTGTGTCCCATCTCTGCAATAGGGGAGAAGAAAGTAATTTAATGTACATCTATAATTAATTCCCTCTGTGTGTGTGTTTGTGCATGCTGGTGGCGGTTGGCTGCTGGTGATGGAGTGTATTTATTATGTGCTTTTGAAGGAGGTGGCGTGACAGAGCGCGGCCCAGTGACACTGTAGCGCAAGACTCATCAGTCCTGCAGTCCGGTACTGGGTTACGGCACAAATGTGGGGCACAATGGAACCGAAGTGGGACTCTTATTCTCTCTCTAGTTCTCTTCATATCTCATCATTTTGTCCTTTCCAAAGCAGCTGTCTCTACTTATATGTATGCATTTTAAATGTATACATCTTCCACCCCCCATCCTCACTTCATTTTACAGAGGGACCATCGAGAGCATCCTCTCCAGCTGCATCACTGCCTGGTTTGGGAATTGCACCGTCTCGGACCGCAAGACCCTTCAG